>APFE030186395.1:11474-81840 GCA_000404065.3 Pinus taeda | reverse complement strand
AAAGAACCCGCATTGATCCATCATAGCTAAGGATCCAAGGGATGAGAGCAAGCAAACTAACTAATTATAATAGATTAAATATAGTGCATGATTTTTTTAAAATTTCATTATTTTATTTTCTTTGACATGATTGATTGAAAATATAGGTTTAATATTTTACAACCAATTAAGTTTTTCTAATTTAGATAATTTCTTAAACACATTACAATGTGATAAAAGTTAAGAGAGAGTTGGGGACGGGGTGGAGAGAGGGTGGAAAGAGGGAGCGAGATGGTGAAAATGTTGGAGGATAGAGAGAGAGAAAGAGAGAGTTATGGGGGGAGAGAGAGTGAAGGTGGGAGAGAGGGAGTGATGTGGAAGGAAGAGAGAGGAGAGAGAGAGAGAGATGGAGTTGGAGTGGGATAGAGAGGGGGAAAGAACAAAGGCCATTAGCGGGATATAGGTGGGAGAGAGAGAGGGAGTTGAGAGGGAGAGATGGAGAGAGTGAGTGGAGAGAGGAGAGGAGGAAGTAGAAGAAGGGAGAGTTTATAGAGAGGGAGAGAATTGGGAAGGGATAGGATGGAGAAGGACGGGAGGGGGGAGATAGTGATAGAGTTGGATGGAAGAGAGAGAGAGAGAGAGAGAGAGGGAGAGTGATTTGGGGGGAGAGATAGAGGGAGGTGGGAGATAAGGGATAGAGAGGAAGGAAGATAGAGATGGGGAGAGAGAGATGGAATTAGACGGGGTAGGAGAGGGAGGGAACAAGAAAAACATAGATGGAGAAAGGTGGAGAGAGAAAGGGGGTGACAATGGAGTCATGGAGAGAGAGTGAGGGAGAAAGGAGAGCGGGAGGTAATAGAGAGAAGGATATAGATAGGGAGGGAGAGAAGGGGAAGAGAGGGAGAGAATGTGTGTGTATGTTTGGGGGGTGATATAGAGAGAGGGAATAACAAAGAGACACAAATACAAATATAGATATTATATAGTATTGTATAACCAACCTAGATCCATATTAACCCTATAACTATCAAGTGCTGAGAGGGTCCAATTTCCCGAGGTGAAAAAATTTCCTCAAGTTTTGCACTAGAAAAAAAAGTTTGCACCTCGAGAGATTGGACTCCTCTCAACACTCGATAAATCCGAGGTTAAGATGGATGTAGATTAGTTAATATGAAATTAAAGTAGTTTTTATTTGATATTATAGTCTTAAAATTTGAAATTTCCCTTTAAATTAATTTCAAATTAGAACTAGACCCAACTGGATTCAATGAACAGATTTTTAAAAAATACATAAAATAACTTTTTTTATTAAAAAATATATTTTTAAAATTACAAATTATCAGAGATACATAGTGCAAATTTGCCTCACCTATACACCATGTGAGGATGAAGAAGTGTTTAAGGAAGGATAATCTTTCAACCAATCTTTAACAACCTTTCAATCCCCTATCACTTGTAAGTTTAGATTGCTTGACACAATTAAGATGACTAACATAAAAAATTGATTCATATTATTGTAGTACTTGTTAGGTAGTTGTATTTTTGTTCTTAGACTAAATTAGTCATTTTTAGTTGTATTATTTATTATCTAGTCACATATTTAACCCGCGACTAAATTAGTGATTTATGTTAGTCGTTTTTAGTTCAGTCACTTAAGTTTGCTCATTTTTGGTAGTATTTCACTTGGAAAATCTGTGGTGACTAACTTTTTTAGTCACCTAGTCACTAATTGCTCATTTTCTACTACTAATACTCTGTGTCAATAGGGTAAGGTGAATAAAGGAGGAAGAAATCAAAAGAATGATCCTCCTATTATTGTAGTAGACCCCTCTGTAATGCAGAAAGGCTCCAAGAGGATTTGGGTGAAGAAAGAGGAGGTAAAAGAGAAGGTTCCTCTACCCATGTGAAGCCGAGAAGAAGCCCAAATAGAGGGAAATAAGAATATGGAGACCAATGCTTCTGTCAAGACTCAATCATTGAAGGTCTAGAGGAAGAAGGAGGATGATCTGCTCAAGGGGAGTAGATCATCTGTTTCTCCTCAGTGAAGGAAGAGAAGGGCCTACAGGGAGGCCGAATAAGTTAGATGCATGTAGCCAAGAAGAATGAACAAAAAGGTGCAGTTGATTGATGAAGGTGGAGTGCAACCAACATGAGGAGTACACAACAATATCTTATGTTGTGGGAAGAAGATGAGCTGCAATGCAAGTGTGGCATGACAGGAATCTCATAGTCATTTTAGGTCCATAGGATCAGTCCCCATGCAAAAGTGAGAAATTTGTTGCAAGAGATCAAAGACCATCGGCTCAGGGGGGACTTCTTTGATAAGTAGTAGCAAGAAAAAATGGGCAACCTTAGAAAGGGAGATTGTTGAGAAAATGAAAGGTTTGCATCTTTGGTGAAATACCCTTATTTCATTTAATTTGTAAGTTTGATGCATAGAAATCTCGTGTTCATGAAACACAATTGGTGTAAGCTTTTCATGTCCCTTAACCTTCAATTTGTGTCGCTATGTCAATTGGTTGTGTTGGGATCATGTTGAGTAACCTTGTGTGAAAATGAACATTTATTTTTTAGAAAATAAATATTAGAGTTTGCCTGGAACATTGTTCCATTTGTATAATTTATTTTGGTGCAATTGGTATTAGCTGTGAAGCAGTCCCTATTTTAAAGATATGATCTCAAGGGGAGAAGTGGAGATGCTAAATAATGTGAGCACGGTCTCGGAAGAAGCAACAAAAATCAAGAAGTGTGAGTTGAAATGCATCATCGTTAATTGGTATTTGCAACATCAACAATACCATGATCTGTTTAATGGGTATCAATCTTAATTGATACAAAAGATGCATTAATGGAGAGAGTTCTCAGGCAGCAACCATAAGGAGTCCAAAACTAGAGGTATTCAAATCATAGGTAGTATATGTTCAGGGGGAGCATAACACATATGCTTAGTTTATGGAGAAACAATAGTGATAGTCCTGGAAGAGATGTCTGCAAGGAAGAATGCACATCTCAACAACTAGACTTTGGTCTTCACAACCAAGCGATTACATGGGGAGAGAAAAGAAGCTTGTAGCCCCTTGCCATTGATGTAAAAGGGGAAGAGAAGTTGTGGAGAAGATGTGATGGCCTATGCAGAAGAAAGACGACCATTGGTGTCTCATGCAATGAGATGTGTGGAAACAACATGAGGTTTGGCCATCACATGAAGAGAAGGATGGAGTGTTGCCATCAATTCCAAAGGGGGAGATTGTTGGATAGTTGGCATTGTCTGGATGGCCAGTGGCCTAGTGAAGGCATCTAAAAGTGTGCTAGCATTGATGACAACAATAATGTTTGGGAGATGTGTTGGTCAGTTGGCATTGCCTAACTGTTGGAAGGAGTGTTGCCATTCATGTCAACCAGACTAGCTTGGATGCTTTTCACAGTAGATGTTGGTAGTGATGGCCCATGAGGAATCTCATGATAGCTTCAAGTTGCATGAAGAAATAATCGTAATAGCAGGCTTATTGGAGAATCCATCAAATGATGATTAGAGTGATGGACCAGATGGAACTCCATGGTAGTTGCAGGCTTCATGCAATGTATCACCTTGGTGGTTGTCATTCCAGTTGTCTGGAGAGTCAAGGTGAAGAATAATGTCAGAGAGCTTGGAGACATCTTAAAGGTAGTAGATGGGCTCAAAGCCTACATCAGACCTTCTTCATTGGAACTTACTCTTGAAGATCTTTCCAATGATATGTCGAAGTCCTAAAATTTACTCTTGGTCCAAAACTCACAACCTGCTCAAGTTCAGGGTTTCGAAGCCTTAGGCAGGGAAGAATATCACATATCGGATATCGCTGATCCATACATATTGGCAATCATAGATCAAAGGACTAGGGATATCAGTGATCACACATCAGTGACACCAGACATATCAGTGATCACAATCAGAGGTCAACACATTGGTGTATCGGTGCATTAGGAGATCAGAACCCTAGAGCTCGATGTATCAGTGTAATGGAATGTTGAAGGTCGGTATATCGGGGATTGCATGTCAGAGGTCCAATACATCGAAGTAGGCAGTGTCAGAGCTTGAAGGAGATTGACAGATCGACGCATTGGAATGTCGGAGATCGGCGAATCACAATATCGAAACTTTCCAAGTGGTGAACCTTTTAAATGTTGCAATATTATTAAAACACCAATAGTGTTAAAAGATGTCAGGAATGCCAAAAGAGAAATAACAAAGGAATTCATCACAAAACCAAAGGTGGGCGAGCCTTTTTCTCTTTCCTCTAGCAAGACATGTGGTGGCATCTAATTGGATATGATAAGGACACATGACAGTGTCTGGTTGGCTCCGATAAGGACACATGGTATGATTTGATTGGCTCCGATGAGGGACAAGTGGCAGCTAATGTTAGCATGATGTGGTGGTATGGAAGGACATGTGGCACATAGTTTTGGTGACACATGTCACCACTCAATAAGCACCACGTGGCAGTGATGACATCATATCAGAGGTCGGAAATTGGAGGATTAGCATATCAGAACTTCATAAGAGTTTGTTATTGAAAATGTTTCGATGAGAGGGGCTCTAATATGTGGCTAGTATACAGTCAAGAGGAAAATCATAAAACCAAAGGTGCAAAGCAATAACCTAAGGAGAAAAACCCTCAATAGTATGCTAAAGGACTTAGTACCTTAATGCTAAGCGGCAAATCAGAGGCAATGGTCCTATGGTGAGAAGCGCGATAAGGGGTAAGCAGAGGGAGCTCGATATTGAAGGGTACGATATCAGAACTTCAGAATAGTTGGTTATTGAAAAAAATTTGATGGAGGGGCTTTTGATATTGGTTAGGCTCTTGGTCATGTAAATCCATAGAGCCAAGTGCTCAGAGTGTAGCATAGGAAGATTGACCCTTAGTAGGAACATTGTACCATTGTGCTGTAACAATGTGGAATTTATTCGATACCTTTACCTTTTCTCCAAGGTAAAGGTGTATGGGTTGGCAGCTGAAAGAATGAGTGCAGAGGCAAAAGAGTTAGTCTCAAGAGTAATGGAGACTATCAAATATCGTTGAGTCAAGGCAACAAGGACCACGATCTACAGGAAAGAGTGTTGGGTCTACCTTGAGGTGAGACAAGCCATCTTTGTGCTCCAATGCATGTCTTTAATGAGTTAAATGAAATTATGGGACTCGTGAAGTAGTGTGCAGGTCATATGAGAATTAATTTCTCAGCATGGAGGTCCATGAAGTAAGGCGATGAAGGACTGCAAGGTCGATATCTATTTCTACACTAAGACAAGTAGCTGATAGGAGACACAATTGTGACAAGGAAGGCCATGCTTGAGTACAATTGAGAAGCCATGTTGAAGCACATCCAATCCAGACGATATGTAGTAGAGTCTACCTTGCACATAGAGCCTCAGCGATAGGATATTTGCACACAAAGACGTCTGTGCCTAATTGGAGTGTGCAGGTGGACTGAGAATTCATTCTCAGTATGGATAAATGATCAGGTTCTAATTCTCATGGTTAATGCAGTGGAAAATACCAAGTCAAATACAAAAACAGAGTAGAAGGGTGATGTTGAGGTACAAACGCACATCGTGAATACAAGACAAAGTGGTAGCATTGATCAGGGGGGAAGCAGAGGAACAAAACCCAAGAGCTTAGATGAGCAATGGGGAGGGTAGCAACATAGTTGCTAGAGAGATAAGTGGAAAATTCTTGAGTGTGTGTACTACTGTGTAAGGCTGAGTGAGGGCCATTTCTGCAGAGAAAGGCTAAGAGTGCCTATGCAGAGGTAAGAAACCTTGAGAGATGCGGTCTATGTGTTAGGCTGAAATTTTCCTGTGAGTTGTGTTTAAGGCTGAAGTGTCTGCATGTTGTGTTAAAGGCCATAGTTTCCTATGATATGTGAGAAAGGACAAGAGATGTGTATGTGTTGTGTGATTCAGGCCATGTGTTTGTCTTGGAGAGTAGAAGGCCAAGAGTTGTTAAATGTTGATAAAGAGTAGAGATAAAAGAGTTGTGTGAGTGGAGATGACTGATTATTGGTGAAGCGGATCAGAGTGTTGCAGAGTGCTAAAAAGTGCAGCAGAGTGAGAAGAAATAAAAGCTCTCATCAGACAGTGTGGCTTCCAAAATATAGAGAACATTCAGTTCCTATTTGAATGTGGGTTGGTGCCTCACACAAGTTGGTGCTTGAAACAAATCCGTGAGGTCAGTGCCTCACATGGTGCTTCTGGTAAGCTAGACAGATGTTTAGAAACACAGGGAGTTGGTGCTTCCTCCTAGTCGATGCTAGCAAATAGTCAAAGAGATTTGGTGCTTCTTGTGAGTGGGTGCTCACAAAATAGATTGATGTAATAGAGTAGGTGCTCTTATTTTACATCAATAACAACAACAAGATTTGTGGTTTTTTCTCAAAAGGGTTTCCACGTGAAAACCTTGTGTCTCATGTGTATGATGCTCATGGTGTGTATTCTTGTTTGTTGATTTCATGTTGCTACCATATTACACATTTCTACTGAGTCCATGGATGATTGCCAAGTTTAAATAAGAAAAGTAAAGTGGCATAAAGAAGCTAAAATTATCCTTAATATTGTTTCACCCCCCTCTCAGTATTATCATTTGTTTCCAACATGGGCTATTACCTGGAATATTTGTCAATGGGCCACTACCCAGAATATCAGTTGATAGGCTACTACACAGAATCAGTCGACAGGATACTACCCGGAAATATGTCATCATGCTACTACTAGGAAATGTCATCAGGCTACTACCTAGAAATACATGTCGATGGGCTACTACCCAGACATATGTCATTAGGCTACTACCTAGAAATGTCATCGGGCTACTACCCGGGAAATATTGGTTAGCAGTAAGGTCTAAGACCCACATCAACATTGGAGAGCATATAATCAAGGAGCACACCTCAACCTATAACCACATTGGGGAGCTACTACTTAACCCATCTTATTGCCTACTGATCTTCCCATCAATGACCCTAAATATTCAAGTGGTAGAACACTTGCATGATAATATATCTTGGACAAGATACCCTAATTACCAAAGGTAAGGATATCACATCCCCAAGCCTCCTCAACTGTTGGCCAGACAAAGAAGGATAATCCTAACAATCCCAGCTTATGGGTATGATGCCAATTGGGGTATACTCTAGAAAGACCAAGATAGGGTGAGCTACTACTCCAACCCTATGGGTAATAGATAGGGGTAATGTCGTATTATCCAAAGTTCCCTCAACCCTAGGATCCCTTTATCTCAATTCCATATCTTGGGAGCTCATACAGGGGAGGAAGAGCTTGGCTCAGTGTCCTCGATTAGGGTTGCTGTCATCGTACTCATATCATCGTACTTTTATCAAGTAATCATCATAGCAACAATAGTTGTCTCTTTTTTATAAACGAAATTAAATCAAATATCATGTTAGAGCACAAATAATCATGCAAATCACAAAAGTATACCATAATCATCCTCCCTCTCAAGGAGGTGCCAACCACAAGCCTAAGCTTGTCTCGTATAGCTGCACTGTCTCAATATATAAGAGTATCACGATCCCAAATATCTAATCTATATATATAGTATATATATAATATATATCTATATATTATATATATATATATATATATATATATATAATATATATATAATAATATATATATAAAATATAATATATATATATATAATATATATATATATAGATATAGATATATAATATAATATATAGATATATGGATGGGATTCTCTGTCAATCGAATCCCACTCATTATTATTGCAATGTATCCATGTCATATCTAGATCATGCTCATACAACTCTCTAAGGAGCTTCTTCAACCTGCTCATAGCTAGTCATGATAGCAACATCATACTCATCCTCAGTTGTGCCACCGACCTCTCATCATGGTAGATATCATACTAAGGAAACACTCATACGTTCTCATCTCATCAATAATCAACATTAGCATATCCATACAATCATGTATCATAGGAAGAATATCTTAGACCAAGAATAGATCATATCATGCAAACATATCGAAGGATTCTGGGAGGAAATGTATATGAAGCAGATCAATCATGAACTTATTCATGTTCTATGCACATCATATATATATATATATATATATATGGATGTTCAAAACGGAACACCAATGCTTCAATCAACTGTCGGATGCCATGTCAAGTTCAATAACATCTTTAACTTCAAGGATTTTCATTTCCAATTTTCAATGCTTCTTTAATAGCTTCACAATATATATTATATTTTCCCAACTTCAGAAATTGATTCATCATGCCATGATACATTATTACAAGATTCAAAAACCATCTCCCTCTTACTTATATCATGAGAGGCTCTTTACCTGACAATAGTATATTTCCAATATATATAAAAACCATAATCAAAATCAAAGTCATACCTTGGAACACTTCTGAGGTAAAGGCTTGGATCAACACATCATCCGACTTCATTAGATAATTGTCAATGTAGACATATCTGGATTGGGGGAGCTTGCTTCATGCAATACTCACTGCAACCATAACACTTTAAGAAACCATCAACCTTTCATAAATACTTATTGGTCAATCAAATAATCTCATCAAAGTTTAGAAGGAAGATCAATACTAATATTAAAAGTCATCAATATCTTAGTGTCAATTCTTTGAACTAGATGTTAGGTAGGGATTTCATCAAGTCATGTAATCATCTATTATCATGTCAATGGGTTGTCATCAACCATGCAATATCAATCAAGTCATTCCCATAATACAAGTCATAGGAAGTCATTATGCTCATATGTCATTGAGATCAAGGGAAATCATCAATCGTCAAGTCAAAACATTAGACATCATGTCAATATCCAAATTTTCTATCATATTAAGATCTATATTCCAAGACATATCTCAACATTGAGTTAGAGGTCTGGGTCATCATTAGACATCATACAACTCATATATATCAATAATAAAAATCATGTCAAACTCTAAAGAACAGACTTCAAACATAATGACATATCCATATGCATGTCATGGTCACCTGCAAACATTCAAACTTCCCTGCTCTCAGATCTTTTGGATATCTGCTACTTATCTGTGGAACTGGCATCCTCCAGGGGAACATTTTGATTTAGAGTTAATACAACTTCAGAAATATTCAGATGATGGTCAAATGTAGTCAAACCCTTGGACGCTCCCTTCAGGTTAGCATGGGAGTGTCTTTAGCTGCATGGACACTACCTGGGCCTTAGCATGCGTGCATTCAAGGACGAGTATTCCCATTTCTATGCTTGCGTCCAGAGTAGAAACCCTAATTTATGTACAGGCTTCATATCTGAGACCTTGTTGTAGATCAATAATGTCATATGCACATGAATCATATTCCAGCAATAGAGAATGCAAATAGCAATAAGAGTAACAATCTAGAGAAGAGATTCTTCCTCTGTCTGGGAATCTACTTCATTCGTCTTCTTTCATGTCATCACTATGTCTTTACTAGAATCATATAACGACAGATCTGTTAGATCATAAACATCTATTTATCATGTCCATATCATGCTTATGTCAGCTACTACTTTATATCATGAGATCAATCTTTCATCAAAGGTTAGATTCACATGATAGGGACAACAGACAAGTGTGACAACATACCTCGAAGGTCATGAACACAATATCACTTTTATCTAATCAATCCATCAAGTTAAGGCATTCAATTTTACCATATGCCATAATTGCTATCAAAGACATGAACACGGTTAATAATATATTGAGAGTATCAAACTCATATTTCTATCATCAAGGTTACCATAGGGCCAAGTTAGTTCATTCAATAAAACTTTACCAAAACAACAAGAGTGTCCACACACTTCCTTCATACTTATCACAAGCACTATCAATATCAATGAGGTAACCTTCTATAAGAAATCCACCATGTCAAGTGTCAAGCGTATCATTTACTAGAGTCAAGGTACTAGCCTTCTTCACAGAATCATGATCTCCAAGAACAACAAATATTAGCTAAACATCAAGTCATGCCACTATATCCAATATCAACAATAAGTAGCCTCATAAGATCAATAAGGTTAACATGATCAAAATATTCAATATCAGGTGCAACATTTCATCATAGAAACATAAATCCAAATCTCTTTCATATGCAAGCCTGATCCATTTGCTAAGGAGACATTCTCAACATACCATAAGGATTACCTAGTCATCCAAGGTTATAGCTGAAACATAACATTGAAACAATATACCTTTCATACCTTGTAGTGTTCAAATACCTACGCACCTTCTCATAGGAAACTTGTGGTGCTTGTCACCTTTTCATCAAGTGCCTCTTTACCTCTTTCCGTATCTAGCTTTTCTTTCTTGCATATCAAATGATCCTCAAGAGGGATCTACTTATCACATCTCATAAAGGAGGTTAGATACATCCATATACTCAAATATACGTTCAAGAAGAATAAGCAATTATCATAATAATAATCATAATAATAAGATCCATAAGTCTAAACAAGAGTAAAGACACAAATAAACATCATAAGTCAAGGAGTACTTATCTTCAATGGGAGGTGATCCTCTCCCTCTTGAACCAGCCTTTAAGAGTCATCACCATCCATAGTTCACATAAGAATGTTTGCTTCAATCAACTTTATCAACAACCAGGCCATTTAGGGCTTCATCAGATATGTCCCAAGTGTTTGAGGATCTTCACATAGACCATGCTAGATGCCATCAAATCTCAAATCTTTGCCATAAACTAGGGTTTCTCTCAAACCCTAACCATCAAATCCTTATGCACTAACTACCTAGTGTTTCCTTCATACCCTGGGATTATTTTAGGTCTCCACCATCCTCTTCTTGCTTCCATCAAAAGTGTCTCCATGGGGTTGATCACCATGGCTTTTATTCATCCTAGCGCTGAAACTATATTAATTTTTCATAGGGCTATATTGTTCTTTGCTTTGATAATTTAATTTCTCCATTAACACATTAACTTCACCCCATAACATCATAACGTTACACATATTTACATCATTATTCATCAACATATGCAACTATGTAGAAAGAAAAATAGCATCATCATCAATGCAACGGAACATAAAGGAATAATTGAAGAAAAGCATGCACACATAGAGACACTAGGATTGGTCGGAGACCAGGGAAAAACCCTTGAAAATATTCTTCTAATAGATTGTCATCAAATGATTCAGCAAAAGAGAGTATAATGATCCATATCTTAACAACAACTAGAATATCCATGAAATCCATTTACACATCTAAAACTCTGATTATGATAAATGTGATGTACTTTCACTGCCTGTAGCCTTCTACTGAACACTCCTGTCACTAATAGAAATCTTCGGAATATTGAAATATAATCTTGGAGTCCTAAACGTAGGGAGGAGGAGCTATGTTAGTGACTGTGGTAGACTTGGACACTCTCTGTGAAATGTATGACAATGACTATGGAAACTCACACGCTCTCATACCATTATGTGCAGGTGTCCGGGGACCAAACTGACCCAGACTCCCAGATGCTCTCATGAAGACTCTGTGCCAACATTCAAGGGTCCCTAGACGGTCTCATGACCACTGTGTGCCAGCATTAAGGGACTAAAATGCTTAGTTTTGTGCCAGTGTCCAGGAATAAAAACCCCTAGTTCAATGCGAGCTTCACCTTGTAGTTTCGGACCCTTGTGCGAGCTTCCTCTGTCAGACCTATGCGAGCCAAGAAAAAATAAAAGAGAAGAAGAGAGCTTGATGTGTGTCCAAATGATCTTGAGGTATCTTATATTTATAGGTTTCCATGAGGGTCCACTTGCCCTGTCCATTAGTAGTTATGCATAGGGCCGACGTGATCAAGAATATATGTATGAATAAAATAATTCATAACTCAATTTCTGTATGTTCAAATGAGGTGATCATTAGATCGATTTTGGTCCTCTCAGAAAGAAAAATATGATATCACCATCATATCAATAAAATGAATAGTTCAAAGTTGAATTTGACCGCAGTTTCATATTTTTAACCAATCCTAATCCTAATCTGAATATTGTTGAAGTTCATGGTAAAAGGTTGTATTCTCTCGATTTACATCGCGTTTCAGTCTCCTCTTATGCATTGGAATTGACCCTTGAATACCATAAATTTCGTTGAAGGGTTTAATTGTCCAATTTTCTGGTGTGTACGTTACTGCAACATCAAGAATCTGTATGTACGGCTCTATGATACTCCGCACGTATGTTGGCTCTCATATCTACATTCAAGACCGAGATGCTTATGGTTGTTGCGGTGAGTGTGGATTCATATATGCATCAAACAATTTTTTGAATTTCGTATGTACTTCATGTGCATCATTTGGTGCATTAAATTTATTATGTGTACCCTTTTAATATAACATTGACTTGCAATTAGCATATATCTTTGAAGGCCATGGGTATGAATGGTAATGGTTCATAATGGACAGGGGAATATATGGTCTAAAATGGTATATAATGGAACTAAAAAAAGGGAAAGACGATGACGTATATATGTAATGTGATCCTTTTACATATGCCATAATAACACATGAATTCGTTGATCTCTTTTTAATGGGCATATATTAAATTATATAAATCTACCATTGGGGTATATGGAAGGTATATAATATATATTTGGTGAGTGGAGGTTCATATACTTACATTAAATTATTGATTTTTCATAGTGAAGAGTGAAGTGGGTAGGTAGGGTTTTAAATCAGTTTTCTAAGAAGGTAGAAAGTATGGTTGTAATTATTTTGGAAATAAAAATGATGCATTCAATAATTTCCATTGTGTGGGTAGTTCTTTCTCGAAAAAAGAATTATCATGAGTCGTCTAGTAAGATAAAACACGCTCTCATTTTTAATGAACTTTGGAAAGGAATGTGTGAAGGAGAATGAGACAATCCACTTGAGAAGTCCATTTCTGACAAGAAGCTTTCCATTTGGGAAAACAAGAAAAACACGACCTATGCCTTGATTGCAGTGTCAGTAAATGAAGAGGTGATTCGAAATGTTTGGACATTTTCAAATGATTTTGAAGCTTTAAATAATTTGAAGGAATTATATGACTCACACTTTGATCTTGAAGTTGTTCAATTGATGTAAAGTTGTTCAAGCTTGAGTTGAAAAATGATAACCCTCTTGCCTTAGCATCAAAAATAAGATCCATTATGCATAATATAAAATCCACTAGTGTAAAGATAGATGTTCCTCTCACAACCTATGTAAAGGAACTATATCCCAATTATTCACATTATCTTGAGTCATTGCAAGTGAGTGGAAAATTTAAGGATATTTCCTTTGGCTCCTTGGAGAAGAAGTTCGTTGAAAGAGAGAAGGATTTTGGGAAGAAGACAACTACTCAATATTTTGAAGAAGTTGTGTGCCTTGCATATAAAGAGAAGAATCATGCACAATATTCTTCTAGAAGAATAGTTGGTCGAAGAGGAAGAGGAAGGAATAATTTTAAAGGTAGGCAGGGCAAACATTTCACGGGAGAAAGGTATGATCTTCATTGCATATGATGTAATAGAAATGGACATGATGCTTCCACATGTAAGCTTTCTTGGGACAAAATAGAGCTGGAAAGAAATGAAGAAAAAGGTAAAACACCTAGTAAAGGGAAAGGAAAAGTAACCAAGTCCGCTCATTATGTTGTGGCACATTGCAACATTAGAGTTATTGAAGACTTGTTCAATGCTTCACTTTCTTCCTGAAAAGATGCTTAGTTGTTTGATTTAGGAGAAACTTGCCACATTAATTTTAGAAGAGATTTCTTTGAAGAATTCACTGACAATGTTGATGGAGCAGTCTACTTTGCAGATAATTAAAAACTCAAGCCATCAGGGCTTGGCACCATTAGGCTCAAATAGCCTCATCTTCTAGAATTTCTTCTACATGATGTTCTATACCTCCCGGAGTTGAGGAGAAACGTTTTGTCTTTGGTCCACATCTACCAGCAAGGACACTCCATTCACATACTTGATGGCAAGGTTGAAGTCAGAAAAGCATAAACCACTCACTTGTCATGACTTGGATAGAAGAAGAAATACTTCTGAACATGCAAGGAACCTCTGCTCGTGCAAATAACTTTTCATACAATTCTCATTATGATGAAGCTACACTTCCATGAAGTATTTTATGGCATGATAGACTTCGTGATCCATGTGGATATTGGTGGCCACCCTCCTATTCCACCTAGAGCCCCCAGTTAGTTTCATTTGTTTACTTGTTCATTTCAGCATTTACTATTTTTAGCAGTTTTTCGGGTCCTAAACTTCTGGAGCAGTTTTGACCCCCCTAAACGATGTCTTTTTGGGGTCCATGATAAGCCCATTGTTGTAGGAAGAGGCCTACAATGAAACCTATAGTACACGACAAGACCTTTCTAACAAGGTATCATACATGCCAAACAGAGATAATATGACCAAGTTACGACACCGAGAAGTTGCCTGCCCAACTAACCTGTTGTACTGGCTACAACCACCCTCCAAAATTTTGCCTTAGCTTCGTTTTGGAGCCTCCCTACCAACCATACTTAACAACATGTCTTGCACTATCAAGTACTTAGGCTTCAACTAAGTTTCATTGGCATACCGACCTGTACATGTCAGCGTGCTTGTCTCCCTCCTACAAGTCAGCGTTCCAGACTTAGACTATTCGTTGACTGAGACACTCCCCCAGAAAATTGTGCAATTTTGGAGGGGAACCAACCTTCCCTCTAGAAATTGTGGAAATCAGCTGGGCAGCCTGTTGGGCTCTAGAATTGCATAGAGTAGTCAGGCAGTCCTCCTTCAAAAAATTGCGCAATCTGACCCAACACTAAGCCTCAACCCAGAAATTATGCAATTCTGGGAGGCAGTGACCTGCTAAGCCCATAAATTGTGCAATGCCTAACAGACAGGCTACTCTTCCCAGCCCAGAAACTATACAAATTTTCATCCCAGGCTCGCAGACCAATGCATGTGCCTTCAGGATTGACCAGTTCCCTCTAGGACCGAGAAAAACTGATTTGCATGCATGGGCTGCTTTTCCCGAAATAGAAAAAGGTAGCATGCAAAAGGCATCCCTAGATTTAGGGACCTATTATTAGTAGCTGGAGGTTACATGCATAGATGATTTTAGAAACCTCTTGCCAAGTGTCGCTTTTTCCTAGATTTGTGGCATGCGTGTCATAACCTCGATCATATCAAAAATTATGAACCGGATGCTGCAAAACTCATTTTTAACATCGATCTTGCAACTCTGACATCCCACACCACATCCAGGAGTCTTCGGCACTTTTCGCTTAGTTGTTTTAGGGTAAGTTCGCTTCTTATGTCTTGTGTCTCATTTCTGTCACTTTTTGTTTTTTGTTTTGTGTAAGTGTTGTCTGCTTGATTTCAATGAGCATTTGTTGTTGTTTTGATGTATGTTAGATTGTAGAAGCACCATTTTAGTTTTCGTTTGCATCTCACTGTTGTCGCATGCATGACATTGTTTTTGCATTGGCGGTCACCATTGCGGTAACCCGCTTCACACACATGCATGCTTTCTCATTTTCTGAATCCTGCAATTACTGTTTGCATGCATGATCATTCACTCTTTTTTACACTCAGTATCACCATGCATTCAAAATTCTCATGTTTTCAGTCGCCCGTTGGTGGGTTTGGGCTACCTTGGCTCGGATCTTGCCTTGCCTGACTAGCATTGCCAATTTCTAGAAGTGAAGGCTTTGCCTTCCCTCCAAAAATTGTGCAAGTCTGGCCCAACATCAACCTCCAAGCTTGCATTGCGAAATTCTAGGAGGTAGTGCCTTGCTGGCCCCAGAAACTACGCAATGTAGTTTGTTGGTTTGCATGTCTCTGTTGACTGAAATTGTGCATTGCACAGTTTCAGTCCTCAGTAGGCCAGGCTTGACTATGCATTGCGTAGTTCAAACAGTAAGTCAGCCTCCCAACAGCCCAGACTATGCCTTGCGTAGTTTTGGCAGTTAGTCTCCTAGCCTCCCGGTGAAAATTGCACAATCTTCACAAATAGTCACACAGGTATGTTGCATGCCAGTGCTCCAGTTCGTTTTGGTTTTCAACTGATAGATTGATTTCCATGAGTGTTGCTATGTCTCCAGGTATTACAGGTGTTCATCTACCTCTCAGCAGCACAGGTACAATGGCTTCCAGGAGAGTAGAGTCAAAAAAAACATTGAGAGCACAAATGGGGATGTAGTCGATCAAGTGTCTATGAACTTGCTTATCTATGAAGACATCAAGTTGTTCATGAACAAGGATATCAAGATGAAATGATAATGACACCATAACGAGAAGAACCATTAGCAGCAACAGAAGGTAGCATACCTACATGTGACAAATGCAAGAGGAAGGTTGCTAACAGCGCAGGGGCAAGCAAAGTTGCAAGTTCAAGAAGATCCACTAGTGATGAAAGTAGCTTTGGAGATTGAGGCTATTAGGTGACAACGCAACAAAAGAATCATGCGAAGGCAGAGAGAGAAACAGAGGAGTTCCAGGCGCTGAAGTGGAAAATCAAGGACGAACAAGAGCTGCACATATGAGAGAAGGAGTTGTAGCAGGAACAAGTACAGCAGGAGGTGCTATAGGAACATATTGATGAAACTGCATCATACAGGTTATAGACCCATTCAGCAGCTGGTACAGAGCAAACAGGGTGATCAGTGACTTCGATCGCATGCAAGGGTGTTCAAGAGCATGGGAGTCATATGCACATGCATGCGATCCCACCCATTTGGCACACTCACCAAGGCAAAGACAAGAAGCAAGTCCGATTGGAGTTGAACATGTATTTCGACAAGTTGATGCGCATGGTCACTAGCACACACTTGGAGATTAGAACATACACAATGCATTAGTATGTTGCTAGTCCTGCTGCACTCAAGATGATGATGCACATGTTATCAGACGAGTTGGATAGAGGAGCCATATCAGTGTACCCGGATGCAATGGAGGCAAGAGTTCGCTTTCAGAAGGATGTCACCATTGAGTGCGCAGACACCATTACAGATGACCAAGCTTGGCATTAGTTCGCTATCGGCAATAATTGCAAGGATTTCGAAGAGTTGGTCTTCCCACAATTGTTTGAGTCTTAGTGATGTCTTGCATGGCTTGCTCAAGCCTATTTTGTCTCACATGGGTACATGTCCAAATAGTATGTCACATCTTTTAAAGTGAAAGTCTAAGTGTCAATAGTTGAATGTAACAGTCGTATAGTAGATGAAGATTCATGAGGGTAGGTGAAGAGTCACAAAGGGGAATGTCAAGGGTCACCCCACCCTTTGTTATTTATAGAACCTCATAACTCATTGTAAGGGCTTTTGGTCAGCCAAGCTTCCGATAGGAGTATCTTAGAGAAATATTGGAGAGTATTGTAATGAGCCTTGGCTTCTCCATAATGCAAAGCTAGTACATATCTTTGGAGGAGCAAGTGGCAGTGACTGTAACGTTCTGTTATCGGGACTAGTAGTTGGTCTGGTTGTACTGTATGATTGGAACTTTCACTTCTTAATATAACAGAGCCAACACGTTTCATGCATATGTTGTATTATGTTTCAGTTAACTTGGTTACTCTAATGATATATGTATATGTTTACTTACGCATGTACGTATATACTCTTTTTGTATATGTATGTATGAATATTAGTGAGATGTGTTGTTGGTTTAACAATCACTTTGGATTTTTGGTTCATCTTCCTTCCAGTTTGTGATGCATCTTTTCTCGTGTGTTCCCTTCCAAGCTTCGTTTTTACACAGGTTTCCAAGGAGCGCACTCATTCCACCTTCCATGTGTTAGAACCATTCATGCACCCTCCTTGGCTTGCTGCACATGTCACACCCTTCCTACCAACATGGACATCTCACTTACCTCTGTGCACAACCGCGGTCAAGGCGATACGATACGACCCACTACTGGGACTCCTACACCAAATGGTCTGAGTTCTAGTTGGGACTTCTTACCGGGGAGATCCCCTGACATGTTGGCGGGTCCAACACCATCAAAACAACCTCAACGGGGCCCACAAACTCTTGGTGTTACATCTCCTGGGGTTAGGGTTTGGTTGATTACAATTTTCTCATGTTTTCCAATAATAAATAGGCCCTTGATCCTCATTGTAACATAGTTCAGAGGCATGTAGCCACCACATCTCTTCTCAGAGATAAGCTATCATCGCCTAAGCTATCTTATTTCCATTATGTTTGTAAGCATAGTTCAATATTTTTCTATTAATGAAATGAAGTGTTTTTCTGTTGCATCTCTGTGTTTATGAATATATCTATAAGTTGTTCCATTCTTGTTTAAGTTCAAATCAGTGGTATCAGAGTGGTATGCTCTTTGTCTTTTTTTCTTTGCATGTCCCTAATGAGGTCAAGGTATAAGGAGTTAGGGCTTGATCTAGTTGAACCATTGCAATATTTGCCTTGTAAAACCTGACGATGTCCCATGGCGGAAGAAAAGAAAGATGAGGGGGCAGGAGATCCTTTAAAAAAAATTCTCGAGGAAGCCCTAGAGAAACAGAGGGATGCGATGATGGATAACTTTGCCCAGATCCTTCGACGACTACTCACAAGCGATGCATATTTATCTAGCAGCCACTCTAGAGGCACCACTCCTTTTAAGGTACAAGTTAACTTTGATACTCCCATATTCAAATGCCTGATAGATGCAGATGCCATAGATAAATGGTTAAACCTGTTGGAAGGATATTTTTCAGTTCATGACTTTTCCAATCAGGAAAATATTACTTTTTCACTTCTCAAAGTCGCCCCACATGTCAAGGACTAGTGGGAAACCTAATGTGAACAAAAGAACAAGAGTGAACCCTCGTTGTTTTCAGCTGCACCAACTTGGAATTCTTTCTGAGACACCATCAAGGAACAATATTACCCTGTTGGAAGTTATGAAGACAAATACATAAAGTGGACCACACTACAACAGGGAAGGGACCAAGATCTGCTAGAGTTCACAAATATTTTCCATACCCTTCACATAAAGTTGGTTATCAAGGATACTAAGTGACATTTTGTGCTCAAGTACCATGATTGTCTACATAAGTACATCCAAGAGGCGATGGAGTTCCTGGACATTTCCTTACTCAGCACAACGTATCAGTACATTGTCAAGATTGAGTAGAAGTTTAAATAGAAGAAGAGGGACTTTGAATCTGCAAATCCAGAGAAAGGAAAAGGCGCCCCCAAACCACAGAACAAAGGACCAAGCCAAGGCAGGGCTACCCAGGATAGCTTGTTGAAGATGTAAGCAAAGAAAAACACCACAAAGATAAATAAGGACACGAGAAAATGGTGTGAGTTCCATAAGAGATCCACTCACAATACAAGTGAGTGTCGGGTCAAGTAGTCACTGGTGGCTGAGCTGAAGGCTTCCGAATCAGACGTAGGTTTTGACTCTGAATCAGAAACCGAGAAGGGAACTAACAAAGGGAAGCAAATCATTGATGAGGAGCCCAGTGCCACCATGGCCACCACCAAGATCCAGAAGATTGAGCCTGAAAATCCAGAGGAGGGGGAACGCCTCTTCCACTCAAAAATGTGGGTGAAGGGTTATTTGATGCAATTCATTATCAACATTGAGAGAAAAAATAACCTCATTTCAGCAGAGGTCATGAAGTGGCAGGGCCTAAATACCACAACACATCCACAACCATACACGATCGGGTGGCTTCACAAAGGACAATATCTTTGCGTTAGCCAACAATGTCTCCTTCCCTACAACATCAACCCCTTCATGGATGAGGTACTGTGTGATGTTTCTCCTCTTGAATTTTGTCATATATTGTTAGGACAACCATACTTGTGGAATGAACATGTTGTACATGAGTATAGATTTCGCTCTGTGATTATTACTTTGGCTAATAAGCTGCACAGGATATCAGAGGTAGCCCTGCTTACCGCCATCTCTTTGATCACTACAAAGAAATGTAGTAAGATCATTTCCTAGAACAGGAAATTTGTTTTCCTTATGATTCGCCCCCAAGGAAAGAAGAAGGTTGTGGCCATGGATTCCAGACAGTGCTCCTCTACACAACAACAACAGATGGACAAGGTCGTGGAGGAGTACAGGGATATTTTTACCTCACCCACAGGGGTACCTCTACACTGTCAGGTTAAGCACTCCATCGATTTGACCCCAGGTGCGTCGCTACCCAATGGAACGATATATTGACGCTCTATTATGGAGAACGATGAGATCAAGAAGCAGATTCAGGAACTATTGCAGAAAGGGCACATCAAGCCAAACTCATCACCTTGTGGGAGCCCGATTGTATTGGTACAGAAGAAGGATGGGACCTGGAGGCTCTGTATTGACTATCAGGCACTGAACAAGATTATTGTGTGGAATAGGTACTGAATCTTGTAGATTGATGACCTTCTAGAAGAGATCAAAGGGGCCAAATATTTCAGCAAGATTTACTTGAAGTCAGGTTATCACCAAGTTCCTATCGAACCCTCCGATGGGTGGAAGACTACCTTCAAATCCAAGGAGGGCCTTTTCAAATGGTTAGTTATGCCATTTAGATTGATGAATGTCCCTACAACCTTCATGAGACTGATGGACGACATCTTGGGACCCTTCAACAATGCATTTGTGGTGGTGTATTTAGATGGCATCGTGATCTTTAGCCAGAGTTGGGAAGAGCACCTCCACCATATTCGACAGGTCCTTCAAACCCTGCGATAACGCAAGTTGTGTGCTAACTTGGAGAAATGCACCTTTGGCCTGACCCAGGTTCAATATTTGGGATACATCATTGATGATCAGGGTGTACATGTGGACCCATCCAAGATACAAGTCATTCAGGATTGTCTAGCCCCAACCACTCTAACAGAGATCCGCAACTTTTTGGGTCTTGCCAATTTCTACCATAGGTTCATGTCGGAGTTCTCTCATATCACTTGGCCTTTAAGTCAAGTCACCAAGGCAGAGTGAAAGATTTTTTTTTTGTTGGAAACCCAATAAAAATCGTTCTCCGAGTTGGAGAATCACCTTTTTTCTGCACCAATGCTCACATTACTAGAGCTGCAACAACCATTTGAGATTGAGACAGATGCCTCTGACTATGTTATTGGTGCAGTTCTTACTCAACATGGGTATCCAATGGCTTACCATAGTGAGATACTTTTAGACACATTCTGAAAGTACCCCACTTATGACAAAGAAATGTATTCCATTTTGTAGGCTTGTCATCAATGTAAGCATTACATTTTGGGGAAGGAAACGGTCATTCACACAGAACACCGACCTCCACAGTTCATATAGACACATGGGAAGTTGCAGAACAATCCGCATCATAAATGGTCCACCTATATGCAATAGTTCCATTTGAACATTAAGTATAAGAAGGGTAGCACCAATATCGTCACTGATTTCCTTAGTCGACAACCGTTCATGGCGTTGATCACTGTGCTTGACACCTATGGACACAAGACATTGGGGTGGCCGCATATTTACAAGAGAGATCTAGAATTCGGTAGCATATACTAGACACTCCTGGAAGGGAAGCAAGTTCTAAAATTTCACCTTCAGGATGCACTATTATGCCACCTAGGACACATGTTTGTTCCTTCAAGTGAGCGTGCCAAGATGATTTGGGAGGCGCACTATAGTCGGGTCACTGGACATTTCGGAGTAGAGAAAACAATAGTAGTATTGCAGAAGTATTTTTATTAGCCGAAACTTTGTCAGGATGTTGGGAAGTACATTAGATCCTGCACCGCCTGCGCCATTTCCAAACCAACCATCAAGAAGCAAGGCCTATATAATTCTCTACCTACTCCTAGCTAGCCTTGGGAATCTGTCTCCATGGATTATATGTCGATCCTTCCTTCTACTAATCACGACAATGATTGCATTTTTGTGGTTGTCGACAGATTCTCTAAGATGGCCATCATGGCAGCCTGCAAGAAGAGTATCACAGTAGAGGCCACTGCTAATCTCTTCTTTGAGCGAGTGTGGGTACACTTTTGGATCCCATAGTCCATTGTCTCAGATCGGGACAACAAATTCCTGAGTGCATTTTGGTCAAGTCTTTGGTCGATGTTGGATACAAAACTTACTAAGTCCATGACTTTCCATCACCAAACTGATGGCCAAACAGAGGTTGTCAAGAGGATGATTGTACACATTCTACGCATGTACAACTCGAAGAATCCACACACGTGGGATGAAATTCTCCCCTTTTTCCAACACAGCTACAACAGAGCTCTCCACAACTCAACATGCCACAGGCCCTTTCAGGTAGGACTGGGATTTCAGCCATTATGCCCAATTGATGTGGCCATATCATTTGTAGCTACTCAGGTAGATTCAACTCACGTTCAGTCTGAAGCTAAAATGGCTAACAACTTCATTGAGCACATTCAACACATCTGCCAATAGGTCCATGATATATTGGATAGAGCCAATGCTAAGTACAAGCAATGCCATGATCAACGTTGAGTGCCGCACAAGTTCCAGGTGGGTGACAAAGTTTGGCTACATTTGCAGAAGGAGCGCTTTGTTGGACCCCACCACAAGCTTCCCCTGCGCCGATATGGGCCATACACCATCAAAAAGTCCATTGATGACATTGCCTTCGAGCTTAGTATCCCACCATTTCTTGGTCTGCACCCAGTGTTCAATGTAGATCACCTTCGGCCATACTTTCTACCATTGTTGGACACATCTAACATTGTAGAACAACTCACACGAAGATAAATCAACTCGGACTGCATGGAACATGCCACAACTGATCAGATCATGGACACACAGATAAAGAACACTCACCAAGAGATGATACAATTATATCGAGTTGTCAAAGCAGGCCAACTCCTTCACCAAGGCAAGTGGTTCACCAGGGACCAGGTTCAACATAAATTTCCTCACCTCATGGAGGCTCTGCATGCAATGGGGACGATTTCTTCCTAAGGAGGGAGGAATGATCCAGGTGGATATTGGTGGCCACCCATATATTCCACCTTGACCTCTCAGTCAGTTTCATCTGTTTCCTTATTCATTTCAACATTTACTATTTTTAGCAGCTTTTCGGGTCTTGAACTTTCGGAGTAGTTTTGACCCCTAAACGGAATTTTTTGGGGGTATGCGGCAATCCCATAACCAAAGGCATGGGCTTGCAATGAAACTTGTAGTACTTGGTGAAACCTTTCTAACAAGGTATTGTATGCCCCAAACGGAGATAATATGACCAAGTTACGACCCTGGGAAGTTGGTTGCCCAACTAACTCTAACGAGGCCCACAAACTCTTGGTGTTACATATATTGGGGTTAGGGTTTTGGTTTTTTAGGTTTTTCTCATGTTTTCCAATAATAAATAGGTCCTTGATCCTCATTGTAACACAGTTCAGAGGCATGTAGCCACCACATCTCTTCTCATAAATAAACTACCATCACCTGAACTATCTTATTTTCATTCTGTTTGTAAGCATAGTTAAATATTTTTCTATTAATGGAATGAAGTGTTTTTTTGCTGCATCTCTGTGTTTATGATTATATCTGTAAGTTGTTGCATTCCTGTTTAAGTTTGGATCACTTGGACTCTTGAATTATGAAAACCTTCATTCATTGAAAATGATGGTGTTATTGGTTTACCTACAATTCCCAAGAAACTTAAGGAATGTGATGCTTGTATCTTAGGAAAGAACAACAAATAATTATTTCATGTTTCTCATTTCAGAGCACATAGAAATCTTCAACTC
This sequence comes from Pinus taeda, assembly GCA_000404065.3. Classification (NCBI taxonomy): domain Eukaryota; kingdom Viridiplantae; phylum Streptophyta; class Pinopsida; order Pinales; family Pinaceae; genus Pinus; species Pinus taeda. The sequence continues at coordinate 58,111 of APFE030186395.1, read as the reverse complement.
ATTCATTCTGATTTATGTGGCCCAATTTCTGTTCCTTCTTCAAATGGTAGTAAATATATAATGACATTTACTAATGACTACAATAGAATGTGTTGAGATTATTTATTAAAGGAAAAATTTGAAGATTTTGAAACATCCAAGAACTTTCATGCAATCATTGAAAATGATGCACAATATCAGATTGACTTTATTCATACTAATAATGGAAAATAATATAATTCAAATGAATTTGAAAAATATTTTCGCCAACATGGGATGAAACTTCAAACAACTATGTCTTATAATACCCAACAGAATGGAGTAGCTGAAAGAATGAACAGGATAATCTTAAATATGGTACATTTGATGATGTTTTTCCAGAATGTTAAGATGACATTTTGGGATGATGTAGTTCTGTGTTATATGTTTATAAAGAATAGGTGTCCATATCATTCTATCAAGAACAAGACTCCCTATGAAATGTGGTATGGCCACATTCCCTCGATGAGTCATCTTAGGGTTTTTGGTTCCACCTGTTATGCCTTGATACCTAAGGAACAGAGAACCAAACTCTTCTTGGGGTACTTAGATACTTCCAAAGAATATTGTCTCTATGATGAAGTGAATAAGAAGTTTATAATATCTATAGATGTGATCTTTCTTGAATCTTCCAAAAGTGACAATGTTGTTGAGCAACAGCTTGATCGCTTGGATATATTCAAACATGCAAAGTATTTTCAAGAATTTGATAATGATATTCCACATCTTGAAGGGGGGGTCCCTATACTGGATCAATCTATGGAATCTCCTTCTGAAGTACTCTCTCCCCCTCATGAAGCTCCAACCACTGATCAAGATGACACTTTGAGTGATGTGATTGATAGGATTGGGAGGTTGAATCACACTAAATCTTGATTCGGCCCCATCTCAGTCAACTAAGCAATAAAAGAAATTGTGTGGCTCAAGAAAATTATGGAATATTTTTAGGAGAAACAAGTGCACTCAACTCCTCTTTTGATTGATAACACTTCTGCAATCAACTTGGCCAAGAAACCAAACTTCCATGATTGAACCAAGCACATCAATACAAAGTATCATCTGATTCAACATCATGTTGAGGCCAAGACGATCCACCTAAGGCATTGTTCTACAAATAAGAAGATTGCAAATATCTTCACCAAATCACTTAGAAGAGAAAAGTTTGAAAGATTCAAAATGATGCTTGGAATCACCAACATCCCTTCACATTAAGGGGGGGAATGTTGACACCTAATCTTTGGGATTAGGAAAATCTACATAAATATTATAAATAGAAAAATAAAGGAAATTGAAAGACAAAGAGACATTGGGAGAAGAATGACAATAGACTCCCTCTCATTTTATATATTCATGTTCTCTCTTAATGCAAAATACAATTTCATTCGTAGAGTTACTCGTGGCTTGACAATATTATTTTTTCATGGATTGTTTTTGTCAATATTACAAGGATTTTTTTTTTTAAGAACTGATGTAAAATATGTTGCCATTGTTTTCATTTATGACAAAGGAACAAGAGGAGAAACAAGGTATTCCTTTTATGCTTGACGGCTCAGTATGCTTGATATGTTGCAAGGTATGCTGCAAAGGCTATGTTGATCAGAGATCAAGGAGTTGAGCTTGTGATATTGAGGTATGCTTATGATGCCTGTTATGCTTGTGATGCTTGATAGAAGTGTGGCCACCATATGTGTGTGAGGAGGTATGAGCAACAAGGTAGAACAAAGGTACGACCTAGTTAGATGGAGATGTTGACGAGCTAGTGACATAGTTGCAGAGATGTTGCCTCGCTTATGTTGTTGTATGCATATGATGGTTGAGATGAGATATTGTGATGCAAGGTAAAGCCATGATGCAAGGATAAGATAATGATAATATGTTCTTGAGGTAAGTTGATCCAATAGAATAGAAGTGTCATCTTTGAAGATAGAAATGTTGATATTAGAACAAAAGTATGACTTGTAACACACCCTTTTTCTCTTAGAAACAACTATAACACAAAAAAATTACTATGTAGATTGTGTTACCCTATACTGTAATGTAATATCTATTTATACAACTTGCTTTATAATATATTTATTTATCCATATGAGAAATAAATTTTGACAACATTATAATGGTCTATTTAACCATTAAAGGTCATTGAAAATAATATTTGGTAGATAATTTATTTTTCCTTAATATTCAAAAGTTGATATAGTTTGGAAGTGAAGAAAGACCCTTGGAATGCAAAGAGACAATATGTTCATTTCAAACTCGTATGGAATACTAACAACCATCAAAGTTCAACTCTAAAAATGTGTGAGGCTGGAAGACTGTATGGTTAGAGAGTTAGAGAATGTGAGAGACAATTGAGTTATTGCTAGTTACCTAACACATGTAAAGTAGATGTGAAGCACTTTTTGAGGACAAGAAGAAGTAGAGATAGAGATGGAGGTAGATAGAGTTATAGAACGGGTAAACCAACATATTGTTTCTTGTATGTATCTGGGGATTGTAGTCTCCTTTCAAGTTGTAGCTTGATAAAGAATAGGTTGAAGCCTGTTGAGGTAGGAGCTTCTTATGGATTGGAACCTACAAAAAATTTGTAGGAGTTTGAGCTTCTTTGCAAGTTGAAGCTTGCAAAAGAATTGAGGTAGTAGCCTCCTAAAGGTTGGAGCCTACAAAAAATATGATGTAATAAGGGAGTAGGAGCTTTCCTTTCCATCAGAACAATAACAAAGTCATGGTTTTCTCCCTTTATGGGTTTCCACTTACATCTAGTGTCCATAGGTATTGCTTTTATATGTTGATTTGATGTTATGGTTCACATATTACATGTTCGCACATTAAATCTATTGTTCATAATGTGTTAAGTTGTTCATTTAATATTCTACTTAACCATTGAAAAGAAAGGTAATTTATGTCCATGAATGTAATAAATGGATTCATCCCCCTTCTTTTAGTTTAGTCAAGTTTCCAACAATTGGTATCAGAGTAGGTTCCTTTCGTGTAAAGCCTAATAGCGAGAAGGTAGACCTTGTTGAGTCATGGACTATCAAAATTTACGTGTTCTTAGCACTGCAAATTTTCAATAATGGAAATAGAAGTTAAAAAATGAATTGATGGGTTATGTATATAATGTCTGGAAGCTAGTGTGTAATGTATACAACAAAAACTCTCCTCTAAGCAAGAAATATAGTGAATTAGGAAAAATGTGCAATGTATAGCAACCTTCACATATGGATCTTTATACGTTGATAGATCTAAAATCTACAAAAAAATATGGAATAGGTTGCAATTCATGCATGAAGGAGATACTAGTAGCATCATTGTAGAAAAGGAGACGAAAAGGAGGAAAATGAAAAAAGTCCTCTCAGAGAGAAAATGTTAAATCAAATGAGACTTTTCTAGTGTGAATGTACCTAATAGTCATGAGGAAAAGTCAGATGAATAACAATTCAAGATTGACTCAGCCTTGGCTGAAATAGAAATAACGAGGATTGAAAAAAGGATAACAAAAAACTATTGTATATATGTGATGAAGGACAACATGAGTGCAAGGAGAAATTTATGACATGTCTAGAAGAAGCTAAAAGAACTAAAGAAATGATGAGAAATCAGTTGAAGGAGAGTGATTCGAAACTTGAGAGGACTAAAACACTTATAAATAATACCCTTTTAATTGACCATAAGGGCTTGAAATATTAAGTTACAATTCATCCATAAACATGTTCATTTCATCATAACTTGTAACTTAAAAAGCATGTAAAAGAACTTTATCAAACCAACAATAATTAAAACATGAAAACATCAAGGTTGATGACGGAGTTCACCCCCTGCACTAGGCTACATCCCCGAATTTGCCTCCAATAGGTCGAATCACTTTTATTTTCTTTCTGTGATGAGGAAGATGTAAAATTATCTATTGCAAAAGGGTGGACAATCTTAGAGATGTCTTCTACACATAGGAGTTCAAGACTTATACATAAAAAGAAATCCTCCAAAATACCTTTTGAGCTCTCCAAAGAAAATGAAGCCCTCAAAGACTTCTCAAAAAATATCTCAATCTCACCTCTCCAAAACTCTCATATCACACAAAGTACATAGGAGGGTTTTATATAGCTTTCAAAACCCCAAAACAAAGGAGAGAATATCTCCTTAGATCCTCTACTCGAAGGAGAAAATAACTCCATAAATCCCTTAAAAGCTGCTCCGTGAGATTTATGTGGAGTAAATCCCTCAAATCCACCAATCAAGATCCTTATCCAAAACTCAAGGGATGAGAGAAATCCCATAAGAATCTCAACTTCAACCTGAATTCAGAAATTGATTTTTGAAGAAAATCCTCTCATAATTTCAATTTCTATTTTACAAATTTTAAAAATTAAACTATGAGCACATTCTCGTGAAACTCAAAAACCCATTTAGTAGGCTTTAATGAACTTTTCCTTGGACATGGTACTTATTGGAAAATGTGTCACGATCCTCCTTGATCATACGTCCCCATAGAGGAAGGATTTTGGTCCAGCCAAATATGAAGAAGTCGAAGTTGATTCTAATATTAGGGTATTGATTTTCTGAGACATATGTTCTTTCTCCTTTCATTCTACCCTTTGATTGCAACATCTTGCATGAATGAAATAGACCAGTAGGCACTTGCGTCAAATAGTAGCTTTGAATCCAGCTACAATAATTCCCAGGATAATTTGATTCACATGCATCATAAATTGTGTGAATGAAGCATTGTCTTTGCTATTGGTGCACCGAATTGCCACATATATATTACATTATGGAATTATTGTCTCATTTGTCATGGACCAAGGTACATTTCCAATCTTGACATTGCGGTGCCTATATAACTGCCCAGAAATCTGCTTCTTTCTCCAGTGTAACACTATAACAAGCAAATTCTGATCTCAATTATATTTGCATAAACTTTATATATATGGTAAACAAACAAAACATTTGGTCGACAACTACCCATAACTAGAGAATAATGTAGAAAATATCAACATATGGATCCTCCTTATTGACATCAATATGCTCAGGATACTCAGGGCCACACCATCACCATTGCTTACCAAATTTGGAATTCAATCCTGTCAGCATAAAATGTGAAACCAACTCTCGATAAAAAATCAAAAATACACAGAATTTTGACTAGGTACCATCAAAATGGCTTTATGACCTTTACACGCCAGCCTTCATCGAGGGTGGTCTTATACATACCCACAATCTGGTTGTTATAAAGAGATCACGTGCAAGTGACTTCGCCTAAAAAAAAATCCAATTATGGCTTTCGCTTCCAGACATGGAAAATAACAAGATAAACAAGATCTATGTCGCATCTTTTCATTGCCTTTACCAGAGCTCCCTCTTCCTCTCCCATACTTTCTAAGGGTGGAACCTGTTCAGAAGAGCGTGGTTTATATTCAAGAAGAATTGAGCCAGTTTTCGTCGACCCTTCCTATTTTCATGGGCAACAATAGCTGCATAAGAAATTGCTTTACAAGCCTTTAGCTTCTCGAGCAACAACTCTTGGAGGGGACCATCTTGAACAGTTGTTGCAACAATGATGTTGGCACAAGACCAGTGCATAACAACAATTTCTTGGCTTAGACTGATGTACTTAGATATTCTTAATACTAGGCGTTGAAATTCATTTATTAGACAAGCAATTATGACAGGCGGCATGAGTACCTTATACTATTGAATGTTGAGAGGAATACCAATCGAATAGCATTGAGTATTCTCAATGTTTGGCACATCTCCCAGAAACGACCCCGTTGAAAATGACTGTTAAACCCAACTGCAAAAAGTCCGACCATAGCTAGCAACTCTCTAAACAGTACATTATTGTGAAATTTCAAATCATGACCTGCAAGTTTTTAACATATATACAAGTTTTAACGACACTGAGGTTCTCATCAGCATGTAGTTGGCCAGCTAACGAATAAAAAATATTTGAGAAACTTCTGACCATAGTTTTGTGCTCCTACCATCACGGAACTACTCCTCTTTACTACCATCCAACGAACTTCTCACCTGCAAATGAGGATGAGAAGCTACGAGAAACACCCATTCAATTTGATACAAGAGGTAACATTCATAAAATAATTGGCACTCCTCTGGAGCATGCCATATATCCAAGAGGCATCTTCACATAATCCTGTCATCGTGGTCTCTGTCCAACGTGAAGATTTCATTCAGATTAATCTTCTTCCCAGGAAAATGAGCTATAGTAGTTGTTGGAGCCTTCTATCGAACAAACTCATCATTAATATTGTTGACCACTATTGAATATTTGATAAGTGGAATGTAACTAACTCCGGTTGATTTGGGTTAGACCATCATTGAAAAATAACATTGATTGTGGCATATGGCCATGTTTGGCTGGAAATAATAATCCCAACCACCGCAATAAACAGTTTGATAGCAGCCTTACTTGTGAGGCCAATTTTGGCATGAGGCGTATTTTGGTAGGTTGAGCCTTTATTTGAAGATGGAAGGATTGAAGCCAGGCCCGAATCATTTTGAAACACAACAAAGAATTTAAAGCATGTAACTTACTTTGGTAAATAGATATGGGCAAATATTCATTCAGCAACTATGGCCCACACTTCACAAACACTTGCGCGATTCTGATCACACTCAACAGCAACATCATATTAATTATTTTTTTCTAGCATGAATTAAATGTAAAATCATATGTTGAGTTAAATATGAATGTAAAAGTCATTTTTGCATAGAGGAGAGTCAAAGAGAGTAAAAGGGTAAGAGAAAATGGAGAAAATGGTGGAGCAAATTTTGGTGGGCGCATGAAAACAACAGTTACTATATCTTAATGTGTGTTATTCCGTGTGAATGTAAATTTATGTCAACCTTGTTTTACTTGGTGAATGAGCCTCGTATGAATGTATTCCTCATGTATTAAAAGTTAATCCTAAGTTTTATTGTTGCTCCAAACTTACTCTATTTTATTGTGTCTTTTTGACGTGAGTGAATAATGTGATTTTTTAAGTCTATGTAATAGCTCTATGAAATCCAGGTCTGCAAAATCACCTTCACGAATGTCATAGACCTCTGCACCTCCGCACCTCTGCGAAATTACCTCCACACCTCCGCGAAAAGAGCTGCGCGAAAGTAGCTTTGCAAAATATTATTACTTTGCTTTTTTTCAATTTTTCTAACATGGTATCGGTTAGTGTAAAAACAAGTGTTTTTACTAGCAGTAAGAATTGTTTTGAAGGCACCCTGAGAAATGGTAACATCAAGCACAAGCTTGACTAATCCTCAAATACCTCAGTTTAATGGCAAAAATTATGATTATTAGGCTATACAATGAAGCCCTTATTTTCTTCTCAAGATATTTGGGATTTGGTGAAGAATGGTTTTCAAGAACCAACAGATGCAGCAACATACAATGCCTTATCTCAACAAGAACGATATTTGTTAAGGGACAATAGGAAGAAGGATTCAAAAACCATTTTTTTATATTTTCTAAGTAGTTCATGAAAGTATTTTCCTAAGGGTTGCAGCAACAACAAAGTCCAAGCAAGCATGGGACACCGTCTAGACAGCCTACCAAGGCATGGCAAAAGTCAAGACAACAAAGCTGCAAATGTTGAGGATATATTTTGAAACACTTTGTATGAAAGAGTCTGAGAATATATACTCGTTTTTTACACATGTAAGTGGGCTGGTTACTCAAATCGGGTCTCATGGTGAGAAACTTAAGGAAAGAAGAATAGTTGAGAAAGTTTTGAGAAGTTTGCCAGCAAGGTTTGAGGCCATTGTTGTGGCCATAGAAGAGACAAATGATCTCTCACAATTCTCAGTGGATGAGCTTAAAGCATCATTGGTCTCTCATGAACATAGACTGACTAGAGCAGCGAGCTCCTCATTGGAACATTCCTTCAAGACACAAATATCATTTGGTCAAGGACGACGCAGAAGAAGATCATATGCTAGAGGAAGAAGAAGAAGCCCACATAGAGGTGGAAGAGCAGGCCTTCAAGCTCAACTAGAAGAGGCAACAATCAAAATCCAAGACAAGGCCCAAGCCAAAATTAAGCACAAGGTCAGAGGTATGATAAATCTCAAGTTCAATATCATTACTGTAAGAAGTATGGTCATTATGCAAATGAATGTAGAAATAAGCAATATGACATTAGTAACAAACCAAGTGTGAATTTCACAAGAGAAAATCAGAACCATGATAGCATGTTTTTAGCTTGTAATGTAGCACAAGAAAAACAGAGTGATATATGGTATCTAGATTCAGGGTGTAGCAACCACATGCCAGGAAACATAGAAATGTTTTCTGATCTAGATGAAAGTGTGAAATCTGAAGTGACATTAGGGACTGAGAGCAAAGTCTCTGTCATGGGAAAAGGAAGAGTTAATATCCTAACAAAGAAGGGGGAGAAGAAGTACATCTCAGATGTTTACTTTGTCCCCGGTCTCAAACATAACCTCATAAGCATTGGACAACTCATGGAAAAGGGCTACAATGTCTTTTTCAAGAATGATGTATGCACAATTTTGGATAGGCATCCAAATAGACAGCTGATTGCAAAGGTTCAGATGACAAACAATAGAATGTTTCCCCTAAAATTAAAATTAGATTTGCAGAAAGAAGGTGCACAAGCACAACTCTCAATGAACTCACTAGAAGTTGCACGAAAATAGGCAACTGTCACACAAGTAAACTTTCAAGCAGAGGTAAAAGATGAAAACTGGTTATGGTATTTGAGATTTGGACATCTCAACTTTGGAGGTTTGAATTTGCTGCATAGGAAAGGCATGGTGAAGGGATTGCCACTCATAGAAAAACCAGATAACGTATGTGAAGGATGTATCTTGGGCAAGCAACATAGAGAGACATTTCCAGTAAGAAAGTTTGTAAGGGCAAAGGCACCTTTGGAGATTGTCCGCTCAGATTTATGTGGACCAATGCAGACACCATCAATTGGTGGTAGCCATTATGTATTGACTTTCATAGATGATTACAGAAAGAAGACATGGGTCTTTCTCCTAAAACAGAAAAGTGAAGTCTTTGAGCGCGTACGCCAATACAAAGCTCTTGTTGAGAAGCAAAGCGAACATTACATCAAATTCCTTAGGACTGACAGAGGTGGATAATACATCTCAAATGACTTCCTTCGATTTTGCAGTGAGCATGGAATTCACAAGCAATTTACAACACAATATACGCCGCAGAAAAACGGTGTGGTAGAAAGGAAGAATAGGACCATTATGGAGATGGCAAGGAGTATGATGAAGGCAAAGCATTTGCCAAATGATTATTGGGCTGAAGTTGTCGCATGTGCGGCATATATCTTGAATAGATGTCCAACCAAAAGCTTTCAGAACATAGTTCCTGAAGAAGCATGGAGTGGAAGAAAGCATAGTGTCACTCACATGAGTTTTTGTATGTGTGGCGTATGCACATGTGTCGAATGAGTTGAGAAAGAAGTTGGACAGCAAGGGGGAGAAATGCATATTTGTTGGATACAATGATGAATCCAAGGCATATAAGCTCTACAATCCATCAACCAAGAAGGTCATAAGCAGCGGAGATGTGCAGTTCATAGAAGAGGAAGCATGGGATGGAAGTTTGGAAAAGACAGTCAATATCAAACCATGCATACCACATGAGGACAAAGAGGAATTAACAGCAGCAAGTAATTCCTCAACAGTGACTCCCTCTAGTCCTATTCAAGCACAGCAAAGCAAGCAGCAAGCAACACCATCAACAAATAACATGACAGTTTCGCGCTACCAAGAAAGTGCTTCTCCAAACATACCGCGAAGCACGACACCAAGTGACATGTCAAGCCCATCTTCAGCAAGCACAAGAAGACCAAAGTTCAGAAATTTAAACGAAATTTATGAGCAAGATGAAGTTGATAATAGTGCAGATTTGAATTCCTTATTTGCATTATTTTTTCATGTAGATGACCAAATCCACTTTGAAGAAGCAGTCAAAGAAGAAAAATGGGTTGTGACAATGGAAGAAGAAATAGAAGCAATAGAAAGAGATGACACATGGGAGTAAGTGAGCTTTCCGAAAGGAAAACATGTCATTGGAGTGAAGTGGGTCTATAAGATCAAAAGAAACATTGATGGAAAGATTTAAAGACACAAAGCAAGACTAGTTGTCAAAGGATACAAGTAGCAGCATGGAAGAGATTACGCGGAAACGTTTGCTCTAGTCGTGCGGATGGAGATAGTGTGCGCAATTGTGGCGATTGCCGCGCAGCATAAATGGAAAGTGTATCAGATGGACGTAAAATCAGTGTTCTTGAATGGAGTGCTGAAAGAGAAAGTGTATGTTGCACAACCACCTAGTTATGAGGTTGAAGGCCAAGAAGACAAAGTGTATCGGTTGAGGAAAGCTCTTTATGAGTTGAAGCAAGAACTACGTGCATGGTACAGCAGGATAGAAGCTTACTTGTTGGACAATGGTTTCGAAAAATGTGACAGTGAGTCTACTCTCTACATCAAATAGAACTAATGTAAGATTCTCATTGTCGTCTTATATGTAGATGATTTGATTTTTACAGGCAGTGATGATTTCTTCATCGTTGATTTCAAACCAGTCATGAAGAGTGAATTTGAAATGACTGATTTGGGATTACTAAGATATTTTTTGGGCATAGAAGTGAAGCAGACAGAAAATGGGATTTTTATCTCTCTAGCGAGGTATATGGAAGATATTTTGGAGAGGTTTAAAATGAAGAACAACACGTACGCACCAACTCCAACTGTCATAGGGTTGAAGTTGAGCAAAGAAGATTATAGCAGCAATGTCAATCCGACATTATACAAAGACATGATAGGCAACTTGATGTATTTGACCGCCACTAGGTTGGATATAATGTATGCAGTAAGTTTGGTGTCAAGGTTCATGGAGACACCCAAGGAGACACATTGGAAAGCAGCGAAAATGATTCTAAGGTATGTCAATGGGACAAAACAGTATGATGTTGTGTACACAGCAACAAGTGATTTCACGCTAGTTGGTTACACTGACAGTGATTGGGCAAGAAGTGTCGATGACATAAAGAGCATGTCAGAATATGTTTTTCATTTGGGTTTCGAAGCCATTTCATGGGCCTCCAAGAAGCAACCAATAATGTCTCTGTCAATAGGAAAAGTTGAATATGTAGTAGCAACAACAGGAGCGTGTCAAGCAGTTTGGATGAGAAGGATGTTGGGGGATCTTCGTCATGACCAAGAGGGAGCAACAACTATTTTCCGTGACAACACCTCAGCGATTGCATTGTCAAAGAATTTTGTCTACCAAAAGAGGACTAAGCATATTGATGCTAAATATCATTTTATTAGAGAGTTAATTAACAATGATGAAATTGTGTTGTAGCACTGCAGGTCATAGGAAAAATTTGCTGATATGTTCACAAAGTCATTGGCAGGTGAAAGTTTTGCTTATCTCAGAAACTGTTTGGGAATTTTCAATGGCAGCAATTGTGATTAAGGGGGAGTGTTGGACATAATAATCCCAACCACCGCAATAAATACCCTGACAATAGCCTTACTTGTTAGGCGTATCTTTGCACGTTGCGTCTCTGTTTGAAGATGGAAGCACTAAGCCAGACGCGAACCATTCTGAAACGCAACAAAGAATTTAAAGCATCTAATGTACTTTGGTAAATAGATATGGGCAAGCATTCAATCAGCGACTATTTCCCACACTCCACAAACCCATGGGCGATTTTGATCACACTCAACAGTGACATCATATCAATTATTTTGCTCTGTGATGAATTAAATGTAAAATCATATGTTGAGTTAAATATGAAGGTAAAAGTCATTTTTGCAAAGAAGAGAGTAAAAGAGAGTAAGAGAAAAAGAGAGCTAAGAGAAAATGATGGAACAAATTTTGGTGAGTGCAAACAACAGTTACTATGTTTTACTGTGTGTTATTCTGCGTGAATGTAAATCTTTATAAATCTTGTTTTACTTAGTGAATAAGTCACTCTCATATGAACGTGTTCCTTATGTATTAGAAATTAAACCTAAGTTTTATTGTTGCTCTAAACTTACTCTATTTTATTGTGTCCTTTTGCCGTGAATGAATAGTGTGATTTTTAAATCTATGTAATCGCTTTGCTAAATCCAAGTCCGCAAAATCACCTTCGGGAATGTCATAGACCACCCCGAAAAGAGGTGCGCGAAATATTATTACTCTGCCTCTCCGCGTAAATTTTTTCTTCAATTTTTCCAACATGTTTTGCGTGGCCCATGCCATCCAACTCTCCGCCAAATACGGGTTTATCGTAGTTAAAAATAATCTCCCAACTGTAAATTCATATTGAATCTCGTTTGATGTCAGCATTAATACCGTTTCCACATTCATTTGGAGGGCCGATAGGTATGGCATGCAAACTTTGAACAGTAATTGTGTTGACACATCCTTCATACAACCTAACATATGTTTCTCGGTTGGTTGCGTATAAAGTCCGCGCAGAAATACACACTTATTTCTGCAAAAAAAAAAAATCGAGCCTCCTTTTATCTCTTTGACTCATAATGACGCTTGGATAAATAGTGGCTCAATTTTAACACTAGATAAACATTGAATATATGTTCCATTGTTATCTTGGACTGTCATAACCACCTGCAATACGTGGACCCAAGAAGAGTGCAACAAAATTGAATATTTCTTGACCAGATAGCGTAATTTTCACTAAGCCAAAAATGGTGTCCAATTCAAAACATTGCTCGTTGACCATTGCAGGGTTGTGTAAGATGTGGTATTTCCACCAAATGAAAAAGTCAAGAGTTAATCAGCTTGCTATAGGGCATTAAATGATTGTTTACCTGCATGACCTTTAACTTTATAACACACCTGTGCACATAACGAGATAAATGAAAAATAATGAGGTGTGTTATAAAGTTAAAAGAATGCAACTAACCAATGATTTAATGCCTTATAGCACGCTGGTTAACTCTTACCAATAAAAAACTCCCTCACTATACTGCCTCGAAATTTGCCGATGTTTGCAACAATGCAGTGGAAAGCAAAATCTTTGCACAAACCGTGGGAAAAATCCCACCATAAACTGGGTATTGAGATATTTCTTCATTCCAGTGCAAACTACACTTTACACTTCATAATGATCACCATGCCTTGATAATCTTCGACTAGATTGGGTCGATTCTGAACAACTATGCTCATATTTTCTGTGATTTAAACCCAAATTTTCTGTGGTTTAAACCCAAATTTGTCATCGATTAATGGTTCTGTTGATTACACGATGGGCATACACCATGGATTTAATGTTGTTATCGAGGAACTACCACAAAATTGGAGTCTCATGAATATTTCAACCACCATCATCGGATTTTATGTGATTTTATTTTTACCTTTGGAGATATATGTTGGGTTTACACCAAATCGTAACCGTTGCAGTAATGTAAAATATGGCATGATCCATTGCAATATAACTCGTAACAAACTGCAACGCGGTCCATTCACTTCATGAGCTCTGGACTGTTGAAATTACAGGGTTTATCCAACACCATTTTATTCACCACCATCAACGTTCTAGATGCGTGATAGAACTCGAATTCAAGTGCACAAAAAGGATTAAATTGGGAAGCTCCATTTAATAGTGTTCTAGTGCATCAGGGACAATTTTTAATTACTTTCCATATTTTCAATATAACTATCATTGCATGTTTTCAAGAGCGTGGAATCCTCAAAAACCATCACTTTTTCACCATAAGCCATATCATAATTTGTCATTTGACTATTGTTAAAAATATTTAGGAAATTTAATTTTCGGTTAGGGGCAGAGGTCTTTGACTTTGGTGCAGTTAGCTTCGCACAGGCGGAGTTGATTTCGCGGATTTCACAGACTCAAACTTGAATTTCGTAAACTGTGGTGCTATTTCACAGACTTGGATTTCACCCACTGCAGAGTTCACATACTCAAAGAAAAACAAGATAAGGTTGGAGCAACACAATAAGAACTTAGTATTGAATTCTAAAACATGAAAATACATTCACATGAGGTTGCGGCTCATTCATTAACTAAAAACAAAAATTTCACGCCAAATAATGCACAGTGAAGTAAAATACAGTAATTGTTGTTTTCATGCGCCCACCAAAATTTGCTCCACCATTTTCTCCTTAAAGACTTGCCCTCTCTTTTTCTCCAACTCTCTTACTCTCTAACTTGTCAAAATGAATTTTACATTCATATATAACTCAACATACAATTTTACATTTAATTCATGACAGAACAAAATTAATATGATGTTGTTGTTGAGTGTGATCAGAATCGCCCAGGTGTTTGTGGAGTGTTGGCAATGGTTGCTGAATGAATTCTTACCCATATCTATTTACCAAAGTACATTAGATGCTTTAAATTCCTTGCTGTGTTTCAGAATGGTTCACGTCTGCTTTCAGAATCACGCAGGTGTTTGTGGAGTGTTGGCAATGGTTGCTGAATGAATTCTTACCCATATCTATTTACCGAAGTACATTAGATGCTTTAAATTCCTTGCTGTGTTTCAGAATGGTTCACGTCTGCTTTCAGTCCTTTCATTTTCAAACAGAGTCTCACCCTACAAAAATAAGTCTGACAAGTATGGCTGCTGTCAGGTTGTTTATTGCGGTGGTTGGGATTATTATTTTTAACACTCCCCCTCAATCACAATTGCTGCCATTGACAATTCCCAATGAGTTTATGAGATAAACAAAACTTTCACATGCCAATGGATTTGTGAAAATATAAGCAAATTGTTCCTATGACCTATAGTTATCCAACACAATTTCATCATTGTTAATCAACTCTTTCATAAAATGATATTTAGCATCAATATGATTGGTCCTTTTGTGGAAGACATAATTCTTTGACAATGCAATTACTGAGGTGTTGTCGTATAAAATAGTTGTCACTCCCTCTTGGTCATGACAAAGATCCCTCAACATCCTTCTCATCCAAACTGCCTTACACGCTGCTTTTGTTGCTGCGACATATTCAGCTTCTGCTGTTGACAGTGACAATATTGGCTGATTCTTGGAGGCCCATGAAATGGCTCCAGAACCCAAATGAAAAACATATCCTGACGTGCTCTTTCTGTCATCAACACTGTCTTCCCAATCACTGTCAGTGTAACCAACTAGCATGAAATCACTTGATGCTATGTACAAAACACCATATTGTTTTGTCCCATTGACATACATCAGAATCCTTTTCGCTGCTTGCCAATGTGTCTCCTTGGGTGTCTCCATGAACCTTGACACCCAACTTACTGCATACATTATATCCGGCCTAGTGGCGGTCAAATACATCAAGCTGCCTATCATGCTTTTGTATAATGTCAGATTGACATTGTTGCTGCAATCTTCTTTGCTCAACTTCAACCCTATGAAAGTTGGAGTTGGTGTGGACTTGTTATTCTGCATTTTAAACCTCTCCAAAATTTCTTCCACATACTTTGCTTGAGAGATAAAAATTCCATTTTCTGTTTTCTTCACTTCTATGCCCAAAAAATATCTTAACAATCCCAAGTCAGTCATTTCAAATTCACTCTTCATGACTTGTTTGAAATCAGTGATGAGGAAATTATCACTGCCTGTAAAAATCAAATCCTTTACATATAAGACGACAATGAGAATATTACATTTGCTCTCTTTGATGTAGAGAGTAGGCTCACCGTCACATTTGTCGAAACCATTGTCCAACAAGTAAGCATCTATCTTGTTGTACCATGTGCGTGGTGCTTGCTTCAACCCATAAAAAGCTTTCCTCAACCAATATACTGTCTTCTTAGCCTTCAATCTCATAACCAGGGGGTTGCATGACATACACTTCCTCTTTCAGCACTACATTCAAGAATGCTGATTTTACGTCCATTTGATACACTCTCCATTTGTGCTGCGTGACATCGCCACAACTGCGCGCACTGTCTCCATCCGCATGACTGGTGCGAACGTTTCTGCGTAATCTCTTCCATGCTGTTGTTTGTATCCTTTGACAACTAGCCTTGCTTTGTGTCTTTCAATCTTTGCCTCAATGTTGCTTTTGGTCTTATAGACCCACTTCACTCCAATAACATGTTTTCCTTTCGGAAGGCTCACTAACTCCCATGTGTCATTCCTTTCTATTGCTTCTATTTCTTCCTCCATTGCCACAACCCATTTTTCTTCTTTGACTACATCTTCAAAGTGGATTGGGTCATCTACATGACAAAATAATGCAAATAAAGAATTCAGACCTGCACTACTATCAACTTCATCTTGCTCATAAATTTCATTTAAATTTCTGAACTTTGGTCTTCTTGTGCTTGTTGAAGATGGGCTTGACATGTCACTTGGTGTCACGCTTTGCGGTGTGCTTGGAGAAGCACTTTCTTGGCTACGTGAAACTGTCCTATTATTTGTTGATGGTGTTGCTTGCTGCTTGCTTTGTTGCGCTTGAATAAGAGTAGAGGGAGTCACTGTTGAAGAATTACTTGCTGCCATTAATTCCTCTTTGTCCTCATGTGGTATATGTACTTTGACATTGACTGTCTTCTCTAAACTTCCATCCCATGCTTCCTCTTCTATAAACTGCACATCTCTGCTGATTATGACCTTCTTGGTTGATGGATTGTAGAGCTTGTATGACTTGGATTCATCATTGTATCTAAAAAATATACATTTCTCCCCCTTTCTATCCAACTTCTTCCTTAACTCATCCGGGACATGTGCATACGCCACACATCCAAAAACTCTCATGTGAGTGACATTTTGTTTTCTTCCACTCCATGCCTCTTTAGGAACAATGTTCTGGACGCTTTTGGTTGGACATCTATTCAATATATATGTTGCACAAGCGACAGCGTCAGCCCAATAGTCATTTGGCAAATGCTTTGCCTTCAACATACTCTTTGCCATCTCCATAATGGTCATATTCTTCTTTTCTGCCACACCATTTTGATGCGGTGTATATCTTGTTGTAAATTGCTTGTGAATTCCATGCTCCCTGCAAAATCGAAGGAAGTCATTTAATATGTATTCTCCACCTCTATCATTCCTAAGGACTTTGATGTAGTGTCCACTTTGCTTTTCAACAAGAGCCTTGTATTGGCGAAAGTGCTCAAACACTTCGCTTTTCTGTTTTAGGAGAAAGACCTATGTCTTCCTTGTGTAGTCATCTATGAAGGTCAATACATAGTGACTGCCACCAGTTGATGGTGTCTGCATTGGTCCACATAAATCTGAGTGGACAATCTCCAAAGGTGCCTTTGCCCTCATTGACTTTCCTGCTGGAAATGTCTCTCTATGTTGCTTTCCCAAGATACATCCTTCACATATGTTGTCTGGTTTTTCTATGAGTGGTAAACCCTTCACCATGTATTTCCTATGCAGCAAATTCAAACCTCCAAAGTTGAGATGTCCAAATCTCAAGTGCCATAACTAGTTCTCATCTTTTACCTCTGCTTGAAAGTTTACTTGTGTGACAACTGCCTCTTTTCTTCTATCCTCTTGTGGGTTCATTGATAGTTGTGCTTATGTGCCTTCTTTCAAATTTGATCTTATCTCTAGGGGAAACATTCTATTGTTTGTCATCTAAACCTTTGCAATCAAATGTCTACTTCGAGGCCTATCCAAATTTGTGCACACATCATTTTTGAAGAAGACATTGTAGCCTTTCTGCATGAGTTGTCCAACGCTCATGAGATTATGTTTCAGACCGGGGACAAAGTAAACATGTGAGATGTATTTCTTCTCCCCCTTCTTAGTTAGGATATTAACTCTTCCTTTTCCCATGACAGAGACTTTGCTATCAGTCCCTAATGTCACTTCATATTTCACACTTTCATCTAGATTGGAAAACATTTCTATGTTTCCTGACATGTGGTTGCTACACCCTGAATCTAGATACCATATATCACTCTATTTTTCTTATGCTACATTACAAGCTAAAAACATGTTATCATGGCTCTGATTTTCTCTTATGAAATTTACACTTGGTTTGTTACTAATGTCGCATTGCTTCTTTCTACATTCATTTGCATAATGACCATACTTCTTACAGTAATGACATTGGACTTGAAATTTATCATACCTTTGACCTTGTGCTTGATTTTGGCTTGGGCCTTGACTTGGATTTTGATAACTGCCTCTTCCATTTGAGCTTGAAGGGTTGCTTCTTCCACCTCTATGTGGGCTTCTTCCTCTTCCTCTATCATATGATCTTCCTCTGCCTCAACCTTGACCAAATGATACCTGTGTATTGAAGGCATGCTCCAATGAGGAGCTTGCTGCTCTATTCAGTCTATGTTCATGAGAAATCAGTGATGCATTAAGCTCATCCACTGAGAACTATGAGAGATCATTTGTCTCTTCCATGGCCACAGCAATGGCCTCAAACCTTACTGGAAAACTTCTCAAAACTTCTCAAAACTTTCTCAACTATTCTTCTTTCCTCAAGTGTCTCACCATGAGACCTGATTTCAGTAACCAACCCACTTACATGTGTAAAAAACGAGTCTATATTCTCAGACTCTTTGATACAAAGTGTTTCAAAATCTCTCCTCAACATTTGAGCTTTGTTGTTTTGAATTTTGTCATGCCTTGGTAGGTTGTCTGGAGGGTGTCCCATGCTTGCTTGAACTTCATTGTTGTTGGCTTGTATGGGCCTAACCTAGGTTCAGAGGTAATTTAGCCAAGCAAATCCCATTACTACTGGCCCTTTCAGCAATAGTCCGCGGAGCGCGGATTGAGGTCTCTCTCGAAGTAGTATGGGAGGGTGCTAGAACTAGGTTTCTGCACCATGGGAATGTCTGATGGGCTTCTGGAGGTTTGCGGTTCGACCCGTCACTATGCACACTTGTTATTCCTTCGCAACTTGTGCTGTTGTTTATGCGCAGCCCTGCTCGGGGCGCGACCCGTATAATACCCAAGTTTCTTGGTAATTAACCAATTACTTAACTTGTGTGTGTAAGATTTATGGTTATTACAACGTATTCAACAATCATATCAGTGCACACGATACATAAACTAATACAAACATAAAGAAGATAATGTACAAAAATACACAAAAATAAGAATCAACTTCTCTTTATTAATCTTCAATCTCGATTACAGACTCGACACTGCCCTGCGCACTCAGTTGTAGGGGCCTGCGCATTTAGCTGTGAACTCTATTAGGCCTTTGCGCACTTAGCTGCAGAGCCTCTTTCTACTACTACGACCCAATACACTTAGAATCCTACTCTAAGCTTGAACCATTCCTTCGCTATTCACTTTACTCTCCCTTTTACTTACAACTTAGAGCCTCACTCTATTTATATAATCCCATGGTCTGCGAACCATGGGTAGGCCGACTTGACTTTACATTACATTACATTACTTTAGGGTGGACAACCCTATGACTTAACCTCTACTTTGCACTCCACGCCCACAATTTGCAGAGTCTTACAAAACCTTTGACCAAAACTTGGGCTTTGAGCCCCAAAACCTGTTGTGGGGGGATTCCATGTCCAACAGTTGTTGCAGCAAGCCTTGGGAAAATACGTTCATGCACTGCTTGGAAAATATAAAACAGGGCTTTTGAATCCTTCTTCCTGTTGCCCCTTAACACGTCTTTTTCTTGTTGAGATAAGGCATTGTATGCTACTGCATCTATTGGTTCTTGAAAACCATTCTCCACCAAATCCCAAATATCTTGAGAAGAAAACAAGGCCTTCATTGTAATAGCCCAATAATCATAATTTTTGCCATTAAACTAAGGTATTTTAGGATTAGTCAAGCTTGTGCTTGATGTTCCCATTTCTGAGCGTAAAAAAAAACTTTCTACTTGTTGGTATATATGCTAAACACAATCTGCCCTCAAAACAATTCTTATTGCTAGTAAAAACATTTGTTTTTACACTACAATATTTAACCTGCTCTGATACCATGTTAAAAATATCTAGGAAATTTAATTTTCATGGAGGGGCAAAGATCTTTGACTTTCACGAAGCTACTTTCGTGCAGCTAGCTTCACGCACCGCGGAGTTGATTTCGCGCACCGCGAAGCTGATTTCGCGCACCGCGAAGCTATTTCACAGAATTGGATTTCATGCACCGTGGAGCTATTTCAGAGACTCGAAGATAAACAAGATAAGGTTGGAGCAACACAATAAAAGCTTAGTATTGAATTCTAAAACATGAAAATACATTCACATGAGGCTCCAGCTCATTCACCAAGTAAAAACAAAAATTTCACGCGAAATAATACACAATAAAATACAGTAACTGTTGTTTTCACGCACCCACCAAAATTTGCTCCACCATTTTCTCGTCAGAGACTTGCGCTCTCTTTCTTCAACTCTCTTACTCTCTAACCTATCAAAATGACTTTTACATTCATATATAACTCAACATACAATTTTACATTTAATTCATGACAGACCGAAATTAATATGCTGTTGTTTTTGAGTGTGATCAAAATCGCAAAGGTGTTTGTGGAGTGTTGGCAATGGTTGTTGAATGAATATTTGCCCATATCTATTTACCAAAGTACATTAGATTCTTTAAATTCCTTGTCGCATTTCAGAATGGTTCACGTCTGGCTTCAGTCCTTCTATCTTCAAACAGATACGCAACCTATAAAAATACGTCTGACAAGTATGGTTGCTATCAGGCTGTTTATTGCGGTGGTTGGGATTATTATTTCCAACACTCCCCCTTAATCACAATTTCCACCATTGACAATTCCCAAAGAGTTTTTGAGATAAACAAAACTTTCACATGCCAATGGATTTGTAAAAATATTAGCAAATTGTTCTTGTGACCTGCAGTGCTCCAACACAATTTCATCATTGTTAATCAACTCTCTAATAAAATGATATTTAGCATCAATATGCTTGGTCCTTTTGTGGAAGACATAATTCTTTGACAATGCAATTACTGAGGTGTTGTCACAGAAAATAGTTGTCACTCCCTCTTGGTCATGACGAAGATCCCTCAACATCCTTCTCATCCAAACTGCTTAACACGCTACTCTTGTTGCTGCGACATATTCAGCTTCTACTGTTGATAGTGACACTATTGGCTGCTTCTTGGAGGCCCATGAAATGGTTCCGGAACCCAATTGAAAAACATATCCTGATGTGCTCTTTCTGTCATCAACACTGTCTGCCCAATCACTGTTAATGTAACCAACCAGCCTAAAATCACTTGTTGCTGTCTACAAAACACCATACTGTTTTGTCCCATTGACATACATCAGAATCCTTTTCGCTGCTTGCCAATGTGTCTCCTTGGGTGTCTCCATGAACTTTGACACCAAACTTACTGCATACATTATATCTGGCCTAGTGGCAGTCAAATACATCAAGTTGCCTATCATGCTTTTGTATAATGTCAGATTGACATTGTTGCTATGATCTTCTTTGCTCAACTTCAACCCTATGACAGTTGGAGTTGGTGTAGACTTGGTGTTCTGCATTTTAAATCTCTCCAAAAAAATTTCCACATACTTTGCTTGAGAGATAAAAATTCCTTTTTTTTGTTTGCTTCACTTCTATGCCCAAAAAATATCTTAACAATCCCAAGTCAGTCATTTCAAATTCACTCTTCATGACTTGCTTGAAATCAGTGATGAGGAAATCATCACTACCTGTAAAAATAAAATCATCTACATATAAGACGACAATGAGAATCTTATCTTCACTCTCTTTGATGTAGAGAGTAGGCTCACCATCACATTTGTCGAAACCATTGTCCAACAAGTAAGCATCTATCCTACTGTACCATGCGCATGGTGCTTGCTTCAACCCATAAATAGCTTTCCTCAACTGAGATACTTTGTCTTCTTATTCTTCAATCTCATAACTAGGGGGTTGCATGACATACACTTCCTCTTACACCACTCCATTCAAGAACGCTTATTTTACGTCCATTTGATACACTCTCCATTTGTGTTGCGCGGCAATCGCCACAACTACGCGCACTGTCTCCATCTGCGCAACTGGCGCGAACATCTCCACGTAATCTCTTCCATGTTGCTGCTTGTATTCTTTGACAACTAGCCTTGCTTTGTGCCTTTCAATCTAAGTTTCCCTTAATGTTGCTTTTGGTCTTAAAGACCCACTTCACTCCAATAACATGTTTTCCTTTCGGAAGGCTCACTAACTCCCATGTGTCATTCATTTCTATTGCTTCTATTTCTTCCTCCATTGCCGCAACCCATTTTTCTTCTTTGACTGCATCTTCAAAGTGGATTGGGTCATCTACATGACAAAATAATGCAAATAAGGAATTCAGACCTATGCTACTATCAACTTCATCTTGCTCATAAATTTCATTTAAATTTATGAACTTTGGTCTTCTTGTCCTTGTTGAAGATGGGCTTGACATGTCACTTGGTGTCACGCTTCGCGGTGTGCTTGGAGAAGCACTTGCTTGGTTGCGCGAAACTGTCTTATTATTTGTTGATGGTGTTGCTTGCTCCTTGCTTTGATGCGCTTGAGTAGGAGTAGAGGGAGTCACTGTTGAGGAATTACTCTCTGTTGTTAATTCTTCTCTATCCTCATGTCGTATACATGCTTTGACATTGACTGTCTTCTCTAAACTTCCATCCCATGCTTTCTCTTCTATAAATTGCACATCTCTGCTGATTATGACCTTCTTGGTTGATGGATTGTAGAGCTTGTATGCCTTGGATTCATCACTGTATCCAACAAATATAAATTTCTAGCCCTTGCTGTCCAAATTTTTCCTTAACTCATCTGGGACATGTGCATTCGCCACACATCCAAAAACTCTCATGTGAGTGACATTTTGTTTTCTTCTAGTCCATGCCTCTTCGGGAATAATGTTCTAGACACTTTTGGTTGTACATCTATTCAATATATATGTTGCACAAGCGATAGCTTCAGCCTAATAGTCATTTGGCAAATGCTTTGCCTTCAACATTCTCCTTGCCATATCCATAATGGTCCTCTTCTTCCTTTCTGCCACACTATTTTGCTGCTGTGTATATCTTGTTGTAAATTGCTTGTGAATTCCATGCTCCCTACAAAATCGAAGGAATTCATTTGAGATGTATTCTCCACCTATGTCATTCCTTAAGACTTTGATGTAGTGTCCACTTTGCTTTTCAACAAGAGCCTTGTATTGGCAAAAGCGCTCAAACACTTCGCTTTTCTATTTTATGAGAAAGGCCCATGTCTTCCTTATGTAGTCATCTATGAAGGTCAATACATAGTGACTGCCACCAATTGATGGTGTCTGCATTGGTCCACATAAATCTGAATGGACAATCTCCAAAGGTGCCTTTGCCCTCACTGACTTTCCTACTAGAAATGTCTCTCTATGTTGCTTGCGCAAGATACATCCTTCACATATGTTGTCTGGTTTTTCTATGAGTGGTAAACCCTTTACCATGTCTTTTCTATGCAGCAAACTCAAACCTCCAAAGTTGAGATGTCCAAATCTCAAGTGCCATAACCAGTTTTCATCTTTTACCTCTGCTTGAAAGTTTACTTGTGTGACAACTGCCTCTTTTCTTCCATCCTCTTATGGGTTCATTGATAGTTGTGCTTGTGCACCTTCTTTCAAATCTGATATTATCTTTAGGGGAAACATTCTATTGTTTTTCATCTGAACCTTTGCAATCAACTGTTTGCTTGGAGGCCTATCCAAAATTGTGCACACATCATTTTTGAAGAAGACAATGTAGCCTTTCTGCATGAGCTATCCAACGCTCATGAGATTATGTTTCAAACCAGGGACAAAGTAAACATGTGAGATGTATTTCTTCTCCACCTTCTTTGTTAGGATATTAACTCTTCCTTTTCCCATGACAGAGACTTTGCTATCAGTCTCTAATGTCACTTCAGATTTCACACTTTCATCTAGATTGGAAAACATTTCTATGTTTCCTGACATGTGGTTGCTACACCTTGAATCTAGATACCATATATCACTCTATTTTTCTTGTGCTACATTACAAGCTAAAAGCATGCTATCATGGTTCTGATTTTCTCTTGTGAAATTTACAATTGGTATGTTACTAATGTCATATTGCTTCTTTCTACATTCATTTGCATAATGACCATACTTCTTATAGTAATGACATTGGACTTGATATTTATCATACCTTTGACCTTGTGTTTGATTTTGGCTTGGGCCTTGACTTGGATTTTGATTTCCGCCTCTTCCATTTGAGCTTGAAGGGCTACTTCTTCCACCTCTATGTGAGCTTCTTCCTCTTCCTCTATCATATGATCTTCCTCTGCCTCAACCTTGACCAAATGATACTTGTGTCTTGAAGGCATGCTCCAATGAGGAGCTTGCTACTCTATTCAGTCTATGTTCAAGAGAAATTTGTGATGCATTAAACTCATCCACTGAGAACTGTGAGAGATCATTTCTCTCTTCTATGGCCACAACAATGGCCTCAAACCTTGCTGGAAAACTTCTCAAAACTTTCTCAACTATTCTTCTTTCCTCAAGTGTCTCACCATGAGACCTGATTTGAGTAACCAACCCACTTACATGTGTGAAAAACGAGTCTATATTCTTAGACTCTTTGATACAAAGTGTTTCAAAATCTCTCCTCAACATTTGCAACTTTGTTGTCTTGACTTTTGTCATGCCTTGGTATGTTGTCTGGAAGGTGTCCCATGATTGCTTGGACTTTGTTGCTGCGGCAACCCTTGTGAAAATACTTTCATGCATTTCTTGGAAAATATAAAACAAGGCTTTTGAATCCTTCTTCCTGTTGTCCCTTAACACATCTTTTTCTTGTTGTGATAAGGCATTGTATGCTGCTGCATCTACTGGTTCTTGAAAACCATTCTCCACCAAATCCCAAATGTCTTGAGAAGAAAACAGGGCCTTCATTGTAATAGCCCAATAATCATAATTTTTGCCACTAAACTGAGGTATTTGAGGATTAGTCAAGCTTGTGCTTGATGTTGCTATTTCTAAGCATAAAAAAAAACTTTCTACCTGCTGGTAAATATGCTAAAAACAATCTGTCCTCAAAACAATTCTTACTGCTAGTAAAAACACTTGTTTTTACACTAACAACATTTAACCCACTCTGATACCATGTTAAAAATATTTAGGAAATTTAATCTTCGCGGAGGGGCAGAGGTCTTTGACTTTCACGAAGCTACTTTCGCACAGCTAGCTTCGCGCACCGTGGAGCTGATTTCGCACACCTATCTTCGCACACCGCGAAGCTATTTCACAAACTTGGATTTCGTGCACCATGGAGCTATTTCAAAGACTCAAAGATAAACAATATAAGGTTGGAGAAACACAATAAAAACTTAGTATTGAATTGTAAAACATGAAAATACATTCACATGAGGCTACGGCTCATTCACCAAGTAAAAACAAAAATTTCACGTGAAATAACAGAGTAAAATACAGTAACTGTTGTTTTCACGCGCCCACCAAAATTTGTGTTGAGTGTAGGAATTACACTTAAGCAAAATCCTCAACACTTAATTTGTCAACCCGGGGGATCCGTAAACTTAGAGACGAGGCACAGGCAATGTCAGAGATGGTATGAATTTTCCTAATATAAATCCCTGTTTTCTTTGAAGGAAAGATTGCAGAATCAAATTAAAAAGAGAAAAAAACAACTTGAACCATCAAAATAATCTAAGACTAGAACAAGGAAGAATGCATTTGCAAGAGGGAATTAAAGATAAAGGGCAATCACTCTAGCTAATTATTGTTTAACTACTGAGTGTGTGTTTTTCTTTAGCAGAGACACTTAGCGGTCTCATCAGATGGGCCCTTAAACTTGCTCCTTTAGAGATTTCCTTCTTGCACTAATTTGTCCTGTACTATCACAGTTTGCTTGCACTAGTGCAGGAACAAAGATTTATGCAGAAGGTATAAATGGTTTCTTTACTAAAGGCTTTTTGCTTCGTGCAAGGGCTTGAACTTTTCCAGGTTCAAAGCACTCAGATCCCGTGGTAAGAAACTAGTTCTTGCACCGAATCAGAGCTTCCTACACTTAGCATTTAATTCTTAAAATGAGTGCTTAGTTATTGCAAGTGCTATTATACTATTAAATCAAATTCCACACATAAAAAGTGAATGTTTCTGATCTTAACAGAGTGCAGGAACAAATAAACAATCAATATACATTCATCCTGTCATAAGCATTTAATGAAATAAAGAAGATTGCGGGAAGTAGACTAAGAAGGCTTGCCGCGTCACACCAACGTGCACTGGTGCAGGTTCATTTCTCCTGCTTGGACCACGCGGGGAAAACCAATCAAACAGAATTGCAGAAAAGGAGATATCACACCAACATGCATTAGTGCAGGGTTATTTCTCCTGCTTGGACCAGGTGGAGGAAAACCAATCTGAAATCAAGTGCCGGAAAGGGAATTTATCTACTTCACACAACAGATCTGCTTTCACTCAGACAGGAATGCATGTTCTTAACATTAAATCACACTTGACAATGTAAACACAAATTACAGGAGAACAGGAAATAGGGTAAACGTGTTGGGTTGGCTGGGCACTAACCAACCAGCGCATTTCCCCTTTAAATCAAAACGCTGCTCAGTACCTTAATCAATTCATCAGCTCAAATACAGAAATGCAATTTATGAAACATGAGGCGGAGATCCCTTTTATTAATTCACTAAGGCAAGTACATACATTAATACATCATCCAGCCTAGATTCGGGCAATAACAAAATACAACAACCTGTTACTGCCTCTCTGGCTGTGTCTCTGTTCTCTTCTACTATCAAAAACTCCCCCTTGGTCCTATTTACATTCTACATTATATAAATCTTTGGCCAAAGGCCAAAATAGATCATTCCACCGATTACATATCCAAACACAGAATTTAGCTTTTCAGCCTTCAAAATTAGACAGTTAGCAAAACTGGTCGTAGCCAATCTCTAGCTTTCATCCTTCACAGATTCAATCTCGGCTACCTTTGGATCGATTTTGCTATCGTGGTTGAAGCTGCTCAAAACGAGGCGGTGATCAAGGAGGTTCGGATTTGCTACAAGGATTTGTTGTGCTGGCAACGGTGCAAGATCTGATCCTGCACTAGGATCAGCGGTCACGGTAAGTACTCTAACTACCAAATAAACATTGGAGATATTGATAAGTTACAAAGAGTGATTAAAAGTAAGAAATCATGTAATAAATGATTAATTAATGCTAAGTTAAATTAAAAGTATGAAAAATAAAGTTTATACGAAATATGTTACCATCCTTGGACTGGTGCAAGATGAGGGTGTATAAAAGAGCTAAAACAACGGTAAATGGTTATGATTTAGGAAGGGGAAAATGCAAAAAGAGAGCAAATTAGGGGGCTAACAATTTGCTCCACCATTTTCTCCTCAAAGACTTGCGCTCTCTTTTTCTCCAACTCTCTTACTCTCTAACCTGTCAAAATGACTTTTACATTCATATATAACTCAACATATAATTTTACATTTAATTCATTACATAGCGAAATTAATATGATGTTGTTGTTGAGTGTGATCAGAATTGCGCAGGTGCTTGTGGAGTGTGGGCAATGGTTGTTGAATGAATTCTTGCCCATATCTATTTACCAAAGTACATTAGATGCTTTAAATTCCTTGTTGCGTTTCAAAATGGTTCACATCTGGCTTCAGTCCTTCCATCTTCAAACAGAGACGCAACCTACAAAAATACGTTTGACAAGTATGGTTGCTGTCAGGCTATTTATTGTAGTGGTTGGGATTATTATTTCCAACAACGATAGCTATTATGTACTACCACAACCTATAATTTGGAAATCTTCTATCACATGTAGACAATTCAACTTTTATTTTCTTGTTTTCATCAACAAAAACAAATTTATTTTTAGAGGTTTTAAATCATGCATGAAAACTCAATTTTGTAGAAATGTTAACCATTTGTTACCAAGCCATTTGAATGAATCCCTCTTTAATTGCATTTCATCATGCCTTGTATCCTTAATGATATTTGTTGGACTAACTTTTTCATTTTTGGCAGGGTCTTATGCAATATTTTTTTCTCCAATATTGTTGATGAAATTTCATATACAACTTCCATCATTTGTCAATCAAATTACCACTTTGATGACAATGTGTGTAACAACGTTGCAACTTTGTTTTGCCATTAACTTCTTTATGATTTGAATATTGGTCCTTCTTTTTATTTTCCTTTAAAACTTTCTTGTATGAAGACATTCTCCTCCAACACTTTGAAACTTTATGATTATATAGCCTGCAAAACGAGCATGGAATCTTATGAAAAAAACTATGAATGAAATTACCATGCTTCTTATAATCAAAAGAAACTTTTGTATAATAAGACCTATACCTTTGATGGTCACCTCTATCGTGATTCTAATGAGGTGAACCTGATGAGACAAAAGTTCCTTTTGAAAAATCATTTGCTTAAGTAGCCTTGGAACTCTCTCCAACCTCTTCTTTGCCATATCCAATTCTAGCATATCAAGGGTGATCTTCAACCATAATTGGTTCTATCATACCTTGGGCATGGCTTCCCAAACTTTTCCCCTTCGTAACCCATTTTCAATAAAAATTTCGACCCAATTCCTTGAGTGTGCTTCTTGAAGGAGCCAAAACAAACATATTCTTGAGATGAAACTGAATTGTACAAGTTTTGCTTACCTCGTTCATCTTACTATTCTAACACTTTGATAGGGCCTCTTCTAAAGCTTGTAATTGCAAATCCATCACTTGAAGTCTATCTTGCTTCTCATCTTGGTCATATAAGGTGTTATTTATGTAGCAACCTTGGACATAAAACCAAAGATTGCAAGTTGCCAAATATCCTAAAGAAATCTAGACAAAAGAGGGAGATCACTCCAAGCATATCAAACAATGATTCAAAAGGAAATGCAAATAATAGAAGGCAACCCACTAAAGTGTGGAAGGTGAAGAAAGAATAAGCAGTGACTTCAATGAAGAACTGAAGTTAGCTTGGCCTCAGGGGGGGATGCTAAAGGAAATGAATGCAACCATCTGGTCAGCGTTAGAAGAGCAACAACAACTCAGTGGGAGAGTAGTCCCTAGAACATCTTGAAAAGGATAGTAGTTAGATATGAAGTGTGGGAGAAGTGCATTACTTGTGGGTAACATAAAAGGTAAATATAGGTAGAAACCAAAATAAATGGTGGTGTCCTTGAACATAATTTAAGTGATTGAAGCTAAATTCATAAACAAAGTTGACACATGAAGAAAGCATACAAACATATATCCTAGAGAGATCAAATGGTAATGGTTGCAAGTGAAAAAACCATATCAAAGGAATTAGCATGGGAGTCCCATGGACATGGACAAAGACATCATTGGGAATGAGGTAAAATTCCTAAACAATATAGAAGTGAGGCACTCAAAGGTTATTTTGTTGAGTATAAGTACTAAATGGTTTGATCTCAAAAAGAAAATTAGCATGATATGGTGTTGAATTATTTTATTCTATTAAGGGGTCCAACAAAATAACTAAACCATCAAATACATGATTTGTCACTCAAGATGAAGCCTTGGTATCTAATGCATAAACTAAATCAAAGTAGTATTCTATGGTAGTCAAAGTAATGTAGAATTAAAAGCAATGCTCTAGGAAGTGTTGGCATCATAGGCCTAAAGACGTTTCATCACCTGTATGAGAAATCCTACAACCCTCATAATCCCAAGTGAATATTGAAAGTGAGTGTTTAAGCAACACTTTCGATTCTTAGAGTCAGTACTTCCATAAAGGGTCCAGAGAAAACTTGCTAGATGAGAAAAATCCACAATCAATGTAGGGGATGCCATATGCAGAGCCATAATTTCATAGACAAAGAAATACTATTCTAATGATGCTTTGAAGAACATGTTTCATGAAAAATCCCTTTGGAGGCTAGGATAATAAAAGAACTCTAGAATTGTCTTCATAGATGTAGTCCCCTGATGAAACTGATGTGCATCATTCAACATGCACTGGGATTGGAATGCCTATTGGAACTAATCATCAGAAATGAAAATATTGTAGAGGTTCAAGAATGGTACATATGTAGCATGGCCCTTTTAGAGTGAAAATCACATGTTCAAAGTATTGTGGAATTAAAAAGGTTATAAGGGAGTTTTGTAAGTCATTTCATGGAAGAGGAGTTGTTAGAGCATAGAAAAGAGTAAATTTGGATGCAGTACCATGCTTTAATAATAGAAAAACATTGAGGATATCTGGATATGGTGAGGAAGACCCTAAAGTTGCTTCATAAAGGAGTTGACATTCATGTAAAGGTAGTCATAAGCTTCACTCAGGTAATACTTGGTGAGACTATTTAGTTTCCAACTCTAACGAGAGACATTGTATTAAAAGTCTGTGAAGGGACACAACATCGTCAAACGCTTTCCTTGAAAGGAAAGGGAATTGTATTGTGGAATTCTACCTAGTATGGAAACCATTGTGTACAATTTAGAGCCATTATTTCAATGAATTTGATACATAAACAATGGATGGTTATAGTGGAATTAATAAGAGAGAAGAATAATGACAATAATAAAAGTGTTGTTGGGGCATCTGACTCAATCCTGGTGATTTTTTTTGGTGGTTCTATCAGTGTTAGAAATAAAATATTAACAATGCATCGAATGTTTGACCAGTGCATAAATATGAAATTAAGAAACTTGAACCCTGCAACAAAGACAAAGTGATCAATATGCTACCAGAGAAGGAAGACACCAAATGAACATTAAACCATAAGATTTAACATGAAGACAAAAACTTTGATATCCAAAATATATTATAGGTTGAAGGAAGAGAAATTTAGACGATGTGTTGATGGCCAAAAATGACCTCATCAACATTAGGGAAGGTCACCCAGTCAAAGTCTCAAGTTTGACTCTTATCTATTTGTATAATAGCTCCAAATTGTTCAATTAGGTCTAGTTACCCCCTCTCCCTCCCTATTGGCTTATGGTTTGTTTATTACTTACCAATAAAAAGAGAGAAATCAAATTTTCCCTCTTGTTGGGCACGCCACAAAAAGCAAATCCTTAAGTTGACTTGAGGCCTTAGCTTAGACACACCTAAAGTCTTCCCTTGCGTAAGGGGATTCTAGAATACAAACTTAAATCTAAATGCAGATCTATTCTATGCAGGTGATAAAAATAATTTCTAAATCTATTTTGATTACGAAGATATAAATCTATCCCAACTGAGAGCCGAATAACTAAACAATTGGGGATTTTAACATGCCTCATTTATGATGAATATCTGGCTAATGAAATAGTTCTACTAGCTAACATTATAATTACCAGAACATGTTTTGTTTGAATATCTTAATATCGATGAGTGATTAACTATTAAAACTAGGAAAAGTTTCTCATAACTTTCAATAGTTATTATATCAATTTTAGGTGGGAGATTTCTGAGTAAATAGTTACTCACAAATTTGATTTAAATACTTGAGCAAAGAGAAAAATAACAACAGATCTATGAGACTAATGAATTAGATAGCCAATTCAAAATATATCCATCCCTACATCAAACAAGAATACACAATATGAGAAAATTTACATAAATCTACTATTAAATAGATAAAATTTGCATTATAAATAGACTTATTCAAATAAAAATTAATGAAGCCTAGTCTCTTTCTTTGTTTCTTGAACTTATCTCCAACAATCTTTCACAAATCATGAACCCTGCCACTAAAAAATGATTTGCAATAGTGCAAGGCTCTGCCTCCAATACATAATCCATATTTGAAAATAAAAATCCCCATTAACCAATATATAAGTTTTCCCCTTGCTTCTACAGTTGTAAATCCCTTACAAAAGTGCTTCAAAATCCTCAAGATGTAGAGAAGAGGAACCCCTTCTTCAATATCAAATTTGATATTTACTAACTACAAAAATCTCCAAAATGAACAGTTGTCGAGAGTAGTTTTTCAGATCCTCAATTAGAGCCGAAAATTCTCCGTCTTCTTCTGTGTTGGTGTAATATCATTGCTCCAAATCTTCTTTGTTTCATCTCCCCAACTTCTCTCCTTCCAAAAACCATTCAAAAATAAAGAAAAATAAAATAAAATGCACACTAAAATCAGAATTACAAAATATGGGAAAAATCAACTCTCCAATAAAAATCAAATTAAAGAAATAAATTAAAGGAAAATTGTGTTCATGTTGACCACTCTCAGAGTATCTATGGCTGAAAGAAGCTTTCATGAAACCAATTTTGCAACAACAAAAGTTTGGGTAGATGAATTTGTTTCAACAAATTTTCCAAAATTGAATTTTTTGTTACACTTTCGTAATCTCATTTTTCTGCTAAATTTTTGGCATATTAAGTGTATATATTTGGTTGATTTAATACTCCCGGATTGTTATCCTCGATTCTAGATTTCCAACAAGTCGTCTTGAGCCTCATTTAGCTAAATAAAATTCAATTTATAAGACTCCAAATTCAAAATATCAAAATTGTCAATATACTAGAAAATGCATATCTAAGCTAAAAATCTAATATTTTCATTAATATATACAAATTATTAATAAAATATAATTTAAAAATTATTTGCATAAATAAATTTATATAATAAAATAAAATAAAATATATAATATTTACAAATTGGATATATATATAATAAAATATATTAGGTGGCTTTGAGTCTCATTGAATGAGCAATGGCATGATCACGTAGTGGGAGGCATAAGGTGGATATGAGGGTAGTCATGCGGGATGGCATAGACCTCAAAGGTGAAGGATCTGATGAGGTATAAGGATACGGTGAGGAGTCGGGATCCCGAGGAGTGAGGAGTTGAGGAGAGGAGGGCCATGTGGGCTGGGTCTTTTTTTTCGAAATAAAATTATAACCACTCTTATAAAATTTTCGGGATTTCTGGGGTTCTTAAAAATTTCAATTTAACTTCTCACATTTAAGAACTTTTATAAAATGTTTTTAAATTATAAATAATATAAATTCATATTATATGTTTTAATTATTACATTGGTGGTTTTTGTAAAATAGTGAATTAATAAAATGATTAATAATTAAAAATTAATATTTATATAATAAATTTAGTTAATTTACAAAAATAAAAATAATATATATTTTGTACATGTTTTTTAGTTTAGGTAGTGAAATTC
The DNA here is from genome assembly GCA_000404065.3 of Pinus taeda. Classification (NCBI taxonomy): domain Eukaryota; kingdom Viridiplantae; phylum Streptophyta; class Pinopsida; order Pinales; family Pinaceae; genus Pinus; species Pinus taeda. Next base: position 25,017 of record APFE030186395.1, on the reverse strand, counting down.
TTTGGAACTTTGAATAAACGTTGTTTGCAAACCCTGGGTCCAAATGAGATGAAATGATAACTGATAGAAAGCTAGCGAGAAACTGAACACAATGAGACAATCAAAATGTGAATCCAAACAAAACAAAATTCTCACAAAAATGTTGCATAATTAACCAAAGAAAATATTAAACGCTGATATGACTAGAATTTACATATAGGGTCCCCATTATTATCATGAAGATAATAAATTAAAAATGGGGGGTCTGTAGTTTTTCCACAACAATGGTGACACACGAGGAAGAAACAGTGATCTCTAGGTAAATGATAATGAGTTTAACTTTACCCAAACGTTAAAGTGAGGAATTCTATTAAGTCATCAAATAGTAAAACATTTCCCATGGGTCCCACATTAACTTATCAAGCAATATAAGTTCAAAAAGATAAGTACTTGAAATAGACTAAGTATAAGACCATGAATCCGAATTTGTTTGGGAATATTTAATATTTAATATTACCTCGTATGAGTGATATAAGAGAGTATAGATAGGGAGTTTTAGATAAAGCATATATCCATCGATATGAATGGTCTCTGACATTGCTTCATTTCTAGTGAGCCTCGTCAATACCTGGATGAACTTTTATTTTAATGCCATACAAGTATGGCCCCGCTGCTAGCGAGCATCCATAGCCCCAATGGGTTTACTTGTATTTCCCATGCTTCCCTTTTTGATCACCCTTTTGATAAGCACATTTGCGAGCTAATTTTATGATGTAGCTAAGAGAAAGATGTGAGATGGTAAAAGAGACTTTATCAAATAGATATAATACTTCCATAATGTTGACTCCATATCTTTCCCCGCGACTATCAATTTAGAGGTGTGTATAAAGTGGAGGGATGGGAGGGATTCATTTAGTTAAACTCAACGTCAGTACTTTCCCTGAAAAGATGAACTACGTCACTTAGAAATGATGCATGTTCCTCCATGGAAAATATTTAAGGCAAGATGGTTTTAGAATTCCATAATGATATCCCTTTAAAGGTAAATGAAACCCATGAAATTGACCGAGTAAAATTTTTCCATGCATACCCACCAATGTTGGGTAAGAAAAGCCCTTTTACATAAATCTTGGTAATATCAGCAAAATGAATCCATAACCAACAACAAAAGGAAAAAGAAATCCAAACTAAAGTGAAAGAAGAAATCAACAAACTCAAAAATGTCAAATAAGGAAAAGAAAAATAAAAGAAAAGTCCAAATTAAAAAAGAAAACCCAACAAGACTAATTATAGAAATGTCTCAATAAAAGAGTAAAATAAGACAAGCATATGTGTTCGTCTTATGTTGATATTTTAATAAATTATATCTTGAATAGTTATAAGCAATTAGGCTCTCAAACCGTAAAGTGAATAACAATCATGAGGTAAAATGAAGTCAAATGAGAAGTTTCTACCCAAATTTTCGGTTTCAAAACAAAGGCTGCATAAGAACATCTTAACAATTTTCTAATAAAAACAAGGCTTGAGAAACAAACTAAAGGGTTAGGGACTCCCCAATTTAACTGATTTGATGAACATCATTGTTGTTCTTCCAAAACTCAAAAGCAAGAAAAAAAAAGTATAATGAGTTTAGGTCTGAGTAGGTAGGAGTGTAAAACAAATTTTGGAGACCTGCAAGGATAAAACATAAAATCAACAACTAAAACCAAAACTGAAACAAAAAGTGTAAAGAAGTGAAAAATGATGAAAATGGGTATATGATACTTACCATTGAAGAATATTGTTTAATTTTCCCTGCAAGATGTCGATTTTCTCCAACAAAAGATAACCTCTTCTTTTAATTGGAATTAAAATTATGAAGAAGTGGCTTTCTATGAGGTTTTCCTTGGCCCACAATTATCACTTACTAAATCTAAATTGAAGCGAACACTAAAGCTATAAAAATAATGTTTAATGTTCAAGGAGTTAGAAGTAAACAAAGTCCATCAAATATGAAAATGAAATTTTGATTCTTAATGAATTGCAGCAACAATTGTTTTCTTTGTTTTTTCAAATTTCATATCAACTCTAAGGTTTTCATAAAATTTCAAAAATCAAGGCCACGTCCCAACCTATGTAGCACTTATGTGTATATGGAGAGGACTTGAACCTTTGCATGATAAGTATGGAGCGATATATCAAAAATAAGAAAACCACAAGAGAATTCAAACATAGACTGCCCAAGATCCATTACCTTTACATGTTTCGTATTTTCTTACAAATTGGCTGCATCACCATAGTGGCTTCATAAGAGTGCCTTGAGAAGAGAAAAATGATGCACTTCTAAAGGAATACTTTGAAAAAAACCCACTGGTGTATCTGCTGATGATGATCGCTCACTGGCTGATGACTTTGAAAAACTGCTCACTGCAGCTTTTGTTGTTGATTCCCACTGGCTAATTTGAAGATGCCTACTGGCTACTTCGTTGATGTTGTCGAGACTTTCAGTCTGACAACCACTTGTCAATTTCATTGACATTTCCCCCCCTTTGTAAGCTGAAAGGAGAGACAATCATCTGCATTTGATATCTGAACTCCCCCCCTTCAGGTGTAGGAGAGTTTCACTGTTGTACTCCCCCGTTCAATGGCACGAGAGTACCATTGTCATTTGACTGTTGGCTGCAATATGTGTGAGTGAATCTGATTGTAAAACTTGTACAATCTTCTGGCTATGGATGACCATTCTTAGGGATCAATCCATGAATAATTTATCTTCAATCAAGCTAACTGTCGTTGGTTGCAGCATTTCTCCGATGTATGATTGGAATTTCCACAATGGATACAAGGATGGAGATCAAAACATTGATCTTCCAAATGACTGGTTCTTTGACAATGAGAACATTTCAGTTTGTCTGTAACTTGAGTTTGCATGCATTTCTTTTTGTTTGCACTTTTAGTTTGTGTGCATTGATGTTTGTTTGCAACTTGTGGAGAACTTGTTGAGGTGATATGTTCAAGTAATCTGGCACTGACGAACTGAATGGGCTTTGAATAATCAGGGATATCGAAGTTGTCGTCTTCTTCAACATATCCTAAGCCGCATCAATTTCGATTACTTTGGATTGCGTCCCATGGCTTGATGATGGGTTTGGAAGAAAGTGGCACTGGAACAACTTCAACACTTGAAGCTAGTTGGATGAATGAGTTCGAATGATCAGTTGTATATGGAAAAGACTTGGAAGCAACACGTTTCTCTTGCAACTCAATTCTTTGCAGTTGCCACTCCAGTTGAAGGAACTCAATCGTTTCATGTGCATGTTGAAGATGCACTTGAATATCAGCAAGAGTGGTTTTACTGATGTGCACCATGTCACCGGTTGATGATAACATTAAATTGTTAATAATTTGGGACAACTGAATGTGTGTCGCCATGTTGCCTTGCTTACTTTGAAGTCAGGCTCGCTTGTCGTATAAGTCGTGCTTGAAAAAATTGCTTACTTTAGTTGATCACTGAAATGACGCTCGCTTGATAACGATCACTTTGCTTGAATGAAACGTTATGAATGCTTTAATGAACATTACATAGGCTCGCTTGTTGTGTGTTGAACTATTGTACTTTATTTGGTTACTTGACATGCTCGCTTGATCTTAGGGCACTTGCTGTAGGCACATGCTTGTTTTTATGCTTACTTGAAGAGTAGAAGTTACGCTCATTCGATGATGATTTCTTTCTTGATTATGTGCTTGAACTTTTTTTATTGTTTTATGCGTACTTGAATGAAATACTCACGCTTCCTTGCTTGATTGTTTTATGAACACGTTCGCTTGCTTGATTGTTGTTATGAACACGCTCGCTTACTTGATTGTACTTGCTTGAAATACTTGGTGTCTTGAACTCTTGTGTGATTACTACACTTAATGATGCACTAAATGTGCTGAAAAATGATGGGTGTCGAACACTGTCGAAAATGCACCCAAATGACAAATGATAAATTCAATGTTCAAGTAACAACTGACTTGACTTAATGATGCACTTTAACAAATCAAATGAGGGTGTTAGTTACAATCGAAAATGCACCCATACAATTCAGTTAGAACATTGCAAGTGATACAGAAAGTGTTCATAATGTTGATGTCGTTTGGACTTGAAATGCTTGAGTGTGTAGCATCCTTAACTTGATGGTATGAATTAGCTATTTGTGAAATGTTGTTGCAGAAGATTTCTTTTATCAAGTCGATGATGTGACACTTTGTGTTTATGAACTAAAGTGATTATGGGAGCTTTGATTTCGGGAGCTTGATCAATGACTTATATATGTAAACTTTTCTTATGTGCATGCAGTTGTTTTGCTGAAGCATAAGAAAAAGAGCATTTTTACAAAATCGACACAAGTCATGCAAGCACATTCACGACACAGTGTGTACCTATGATCCCCTTATTCAATTTCGGGCAGATCTAGGACACGAGCACCAAAAAAATAATGATTTTATTAAATAGTGACTTACATCAACCTTCACAACATTGTGATTTGAAATTTCTCAAACAATGAGAATTCCAAGCTCGCACTCCCTTGAAGCAACTTCTCAATTACAACTCTAACTTTGACTTGACTTTGAAATGGACTTGATTGAGTTGCTCCAAAAATTACAAACTAAAATCACTTCAAAAAATCTCTATTACATACTAACCTTCTCAAACTTCACTTATATCCAATACTCTCCACTTATATGTTTCTCCATTTTCTTAAAAACAACCATCACCTAAAATTTATTATTATATGTTCTTTTACTTTCTTTAAACTATCCAATTCACATGCGAGAAAGTAAAAAAATTTATCCACTTCAGAAATTCACCTTTAACTCCACAAAACAACAAACTATGCAATCGCGCATGTTGGGCTGATTACGTTGCTACATGATGGTACCAGGCTCCTGAGTTATGTGGTACCTTTTTTCAAATTATACTCTTGCCATTGATATTTGGAGTATTAGTTGCATACTTGTTGAAGTCTTGACTGGAAAGCCGCTTTTCTAGGCAAAAAATGTTGTTCATCAGCTAGATTTGATAACAAATCTTCCATACACCTTCCTCCAGGAAGATAAAGCTTTCGATCGATCGCTTGTCCTATTCCAAATCTGTAAAACATGAACCTGGGCCAAAGATGATTTGCTGGAAATCGGTGAATCGTAATACATTATGGGTTCAACTGGATATATTTATTTACCCAGATTTCGGCGAGGGCTGGTATATAGAAGTGCATTCGATCTACTGCAAAGACAATGCAAAAGTGTAATCGATTTGGAGCTGCCACTCCAATATATTCCAATCTTTAAGGAAGAAAGCACACTGGAGCTATATCAAGATGCTCTGTGTGATCTTTGTGAGAATATCACAACAAATAAGATGATCCAACCATCATCTTCGTCTGATTTACACAGCAAATGAAAGTTGATATAGCTAGAGAAAATAAGCAAGCATACCTCGGAATTCTAACTTGGAAACATTGAGGAAAGTTGGCTCACAAAGAAAACAGTCTAACCTCCATTTTCCTGAATTGAAAGAAATCTCAAAGAACGAGTCTTCTGTTTGTCATCAAGAGAGCGATGCCAAGGGTTCTTCTGGCACCAATGAAATTGAATTCGGTAATATTTCTCCACTAGGCTATAGAGATTCCAATCAGGTATGATAGGCCGTAGCCATATCTCTTTCAGATGAACCACAAGATTTAAGACCTTGAGATGCACGCAGCGCAATTTTTATTGAAAATATCGGTTGATGTGCAGCCTTGGAGGCTGCAACTTCTCAGACTCGCCTGCAAATGAAACATTTGACAACCAACATTGGAGAGTAACAAGTTAAGTTCAGGATATTCTAGCATTCGATGCGGAAATTCTCATCTGACTCTTCTGTTTAGCAAAGGAAGCCTGCTATGTGGCCCAAACTAGCTTTAATCATTGGCTAATTCTGCATTGTCAATGGCGGTGATTTTCAATTCTCCACAATACATGCAGTTCTCAATGTTTCTTCCCACGATCATAACACCAGGATACAACTCCACATTCAACAACAATCTAGCGTAAATGAACTTAGCTCTGATACCACTTGAAGGAGAATCACTCAACCATATTAAACACACACAGCAAATGAACACACAATAATCAAACCAGCAACACGCAAAAGACAAACTGGCGGAAAATGCAGAGAGCCACAATGTCGTCTCTCATACTCATGTAATTCTCTCTTTTTCAAATAATTTAATGATACATTTAAATACATGAGAAAGTGGTCTTAAGATAGTGCATCTATCTTAGACTCACTTGGTTGAGACATTTTCTCAACTTACACACTAATTTAGGAGAGCTAGTTGGAGAGAATCTCTCATCCAAAACTAGACTCCTTAGTTTGAGGAGTTCTCATGATTTTATTAATTTAATTTAATATTTGGATTTATTAATTGATTATTAAGAGAGTGAGGCTAACATGACTTTCCTTTTCTTGTGGACCTTCTTTATTTAACATTTAAAATATGAGAAGTTTTAGACCCACAGAAAATATGAACAAGAAAGAGTTGAGCATTCCATTTCAATTGCATCAATGAGAAGAAAAATATGATTATTGACTAATTTTCCAAATTTGCAAAGTAAAGGAAATATGAAGAGAAACACTAATACATAGTACAAAAATTCTGATGAGAAAGAAAATACTTCCCTAAACATGTTTATAGCTTAGAAAAAGATAGTTGCTCACTTTATTCTTCTACTTGTATTATTAAAAGAAGAAACAAATAAAATAACAAACTAACTCCACTAATTTTAATCCTATCCTAACTAGATGAAGGGAAACATGGAAAGCTATAGTCATACTTCCAATGTATCCATTCAAGCATTTTATTTCCTACATGTATGTACAAGTCAAATATCAATAAAAAAATACAATTATTATAATTAAATTGACAGAAATAAATATGAATGCAGTATGTACACTTATTGCTAACATATTTACAAAAAACAACTTATTTACAATCATTTTCTCTTGGAAAGTTTCCTCCAACCAAATCTCCATGGGATCATAAAAATATGGATGGATAGTTAATAAAGAATGGAAGAGGTTAAATGAAAGAGAGGTTGAAAAAAAAGTAGTGTTATGAACATGAAACAAGTCATCAGAAATCTTCGGTAGAACTAAATCTCTTAATCAAGTTTCAAACGTATCAATGAAATTTAGATCGGAGCTTGATGAATCTATCAGAAGATCATTAGCTAAATTAAGAGGCTAGACATATTGCATCAATGCAGTCAAAATTGATGATTCATGTTGAAAATGCATTCTAGAACTAGAAGTAAGTTTGTAAAATATTACTATCAAATGAAATTAGAAGATCAAAAACTCTTGATGGTCATAGTTTAAATCTTGTGATTCATGTTTACATTCTAGCAATGCACATTGTAAATATTGGGCATTTAATTGGTTAATATGCCATAAAATGACATCTAAAAATTGAAAAATGCAATCTAAAAACAAATTAGAAAACAACCAAAATAAATGAAGGAAAAATAATAAAATCAAATCATAATTTACACTGTTATTACAATTAATGTTGCAATCTAATTGTTTTACACGAGAAGGTTTTTTGAGAATCTAGAGCACGCTTTTGGCTAGGGTTTTGTCTGAAGCACAATCTCTATTCTGAATCACCATAGGCCTTCCCCACTGACATTGCAACTGCCATCACCATCTTCACATTGTCAAACTGATCACACCTTTGATGGGGCCTCCTAGAGAGGGGGGGGGGGGCAACCCCCTCCTTCAAATCGATCCTTACTGGAGCAAAAAAGCCATATTTAGCACCATCATCCTCATCAGGGCCACGCCATGAGAAAACACCTGAACCACCAGCACTTAGAGCTCAATGGTAGGCATGAATGAAGGGGCGTTCCCTCCCAAAGGCAGTCAACAACACCAAAATGACCATCTCTAGCAACCGGCTTGAGCAATCCCTCCAATTCATGTAAATTTATGGGTATCTGACCAAGGGAAGTAGAGATCCTCTGATGGATCCTTGTAAAATGGTAGCTGAAAGCCCTTATCGATCTTTGCTTATGGGCTAAGGGTTTCTTCACAGTAATCTTTTAAGACCTAGAGGATCAAAAGGGAATCATGGACAATGGCCCTTATTTCATGAACAATGTGGGGCTTTTCATGAGACACCGGGAACCTTTCTACAACCCAAACAAGGAGCAATTACTAGCGGCATCGATTTGGGTTCATCTATATTCAATCCCAGAATATTTCTGGGAAATGAATATCTTGGAATTGATAGGAAATTCCATTGGACATTTTGTCCAGATCTCAGAGGTCACCCGTCGAAGAAGATTTTCATCACATGCCTACATCTCTGTGTACATGAATATCTCTCAACCTCTCCCGGAATCGATGGAAATATAGTACTAGGATGAAACATGGTCACAACCACTGGACTACCAGCATGTTTTGTTCAAGTGCCGACTATGCCACGAGTAAGGCCACTTCTTTAGGTATTACCATCAACAAGCTTAGTCTCCATTTGCACCTCCAACCTCAGATGGATTCTAGGAAGTGTAGCAACGATGCCCCTCTACAAACAAACCACACCCCCCCACACCCCCCCACCCCCCCCCCCCATCCACAAGCCAGGACAAGGCCACAAATGCGTTGCCTAGTTTAGCATGGGACTCCAACACTACTACCTCTAGTCGATTGCCGACAAACCCCAATTCATCCCCATAGTTCCCTCAAGAAAATTTCTTTTTCGTTCTGGCAGATGCCTCATATCTGGAGATGACTGAAACTCTGGGACCAGATTCCTCAGCTTGTGAAACAATGGAGATTGAGCGGCAGGTGGAGGGAAAAAAAGGAAAGAAACAGATCAAGTGCAAGACCCCAGAAGGCCAATCCAATAGAAAATAGATCCTTCAATCCTTGGCTCAAGTGCACCACACATTAGATCATGAAGTGAAACTTTATCAGTTAAACTCTGATGACCAAGTCATGGTTGCTTACCTCCACAGTTGGGTGAAAGATGGGTCAACCGAACTTCCCCAAGATCAACTAGAATAGCTCCATTAGATCTTCAAAGAATGGGAGAAATGACAAGCGGCAACGAATTAGTAGTAGATATTGGCTTTAGTAGCACAGGAGGAAATATCTCAATCCCCATGCTCCAATCAAATCCATGGCCCATGGAAAAGGGGAAGAAGACCAACGAGGGAAGTGATTTGGGAAGCAGGGATAATCCTGTTTAATTCAAGACAGGAAAATGTATTGATGGAGTATTATCATCGCTCTACCCCCTCTCTTTAAAATTGAAATTGATCTCATGGAATATATGTGGCCTCAACTCCAAAGGGAAGATGAGGTACCTGAAGGAAATAATTCAAAAAGAGAATTCTGATACTCTCATTATGCAGGAAACCAAGGTGACACCAGAGCGGTTCAAAGCAATAGCAAGCAAAAACTGGCCATTCACAGATTGCATGGCCTTGGATGTCTGAGGCAGTGCGGGAGGCCTGGGAATCCCATGGGACCCCAGATCCATTGCCTTTGATAAATAGATGGCTTCCCCATACTCTCTGACAGGACAATTTGAATATATAGGCACTCCATACAAGGTCTAGCTAATAGGGGTATATGGTCCCACTATGTCAAGATCAAAACCAGGCTTTCTTCTAAGACTATGACACTTGAAGGAAATAGTGGGGATGGAAAATTGGATTCTAGCGGGAGACTTAAATATCATCAAGTATCTCAATGAGAAGAAGGGGGGCATACACTGCCTGGATCAAAACTCGGGGGCGTTCTAGGAAACGATCCAAGAGTTGGGAACAAAATATGTAGAATTCTGGAATCAAACTTTTACCTAGAAGAATCGATGAGGAGGTAAATTCCAAATAGCCTCATAGCTAGATCATTTTCTTCTTTTTGACAACATTTTATTACAAGATATTTTTTTCTAGGAAGAGATCCTCCTGTGCATGGGATCCAATCATTGGCCTATAAGCCTTAACATCGACTTGCGAATGGCCCCTAGGAATAGGTCGTTTCGTTTTGAATCCTTTTGGCTAGATCGACCAGATCTATTACCCAAAATGGAAGAATGGTAGAGTGCTTCAAGGACTAGAGGGAGAAACCCAATGGAAACATTTCAACTCAAACTTAAAGAGCTCAACGGAAAAATCAAATCCTGGAACAAGATGGATTTTTGGAACATTAACCAAGAGAAGCGCTGCCTGGAGGACGCTATGTGATCCCTCCAATAGCAGATCATATTGGAAGGTTAGACAAAGTATCACATAGCTCAAGTGGGGGAAATCCTTAATGCCTTAGAGTAGAGGCAGAAGCAGGAGGAGATTTTGTGGAAACAAAAATCAAGAGTGCAATGGCTACAGGAAGGGGAGAAAAATACAAAAATTTTCCACTGTACTATGATCAAGCATAGAGACTTCAACCTTATCTTCTCCCTTAAGGACCAAGAGGGGCGTTGTTTGGCCTACCATGAGGAGATCACTAAAGAATAGATATAGAACTTCCAGTCCCTCTTCACTGAACTAGAAGTAGACAAACATCAAGCAATTCAACAAATTCAAATGTGCATTCCTTCCCTCATCTTAGAGGAACAAAATTCAGCCCTCATGCGAGAAATCTCCCTAGAAGAAGTGGAGGAAGTGGTGAAGACCCTTCCGACAAACAAGGCACAAAGTCCGGGTGGGTTCACAGTTGAGTTCTTTAAGGTAGGATGGAAATTCTTAGGGGAAGAAATCGTGGAGATTGTTGAATACTCCCAATGATTCCAATGGTTATGGGTAGGCCTGAATGCAATATTTCTTTCCCTCATCCCCAAGAAGGGTGAAGACCTGGATTCGAGCGGGTACTGCCCGATCGCCCTATGCAACGTCATCTACAAGATTCTTTCAACGATCCTGGTTAGAAGACTCAAACCCTTGTTGAAGATTATCATTAGACTAGAGAAAACCGGTTTTGTTGGAGGCCAACAAATATTGGATGGAATTCTGGTAGCCCATGGGGTAGTGCATACCTTAACAATAACACGCACTCCAGGTATGATCATAAAGCTAGATATTTCTAAAGAATATGATAGATTAAATTGGAATTTTTTTTATTGGCCCTTGTAGTGTTTGATTTCTCCCTGACCTAGATCAGATTGGTCAAATAATTAATAACAATGCCATTCTTCTCATTATTGGTGAACAGGGCGCCCTCCCGACCCTTTCGAGGATCACAAGGGCTTAGGTAGGGTGACCCTCTATCCATTTTACTTTTCATCATTATTGCTGAAGGCCTGAGCTGCTTAATCAAAGCTGCAGTTGTCTATGGGGATCTTATGGGCATCATAATATCCCATGGAACCCCACCAATAACTCATCAACAATTTGTAGATAACAACAGCAGGTTGTTTGGAAAGCCATCACTAAGAGAGGAAAAGAAAATTTTGAGATTTTGGAGTTGTTCCAATAGGCTTCAAGTACCCAGATAAATGGAGAAAGGTTGGACATATACTTCTTCAATACTCACCCGCGAGTCGGAAATCACTTAGATAGAACCCTGGGATTCAAAGAAGGAGTGTTTCCCAACACACACACACACACACACACACACACATATATATATATAGATGGGTTCCCTTGATTTCCAATTCCCTTAAGCTTACAATATGGAAAGAGGTATTGTCTCGTATTGGTAAGAAACAATCTAGCTGGACATTCAGGGCTCTTAACTCAATAGGGCGGTTGGTTTTGTTGAAATCAGTTTTGCAAGAAATCCCGATATATCAACTCTCGACATTGCCTGCACCCAAAAGCATATCCAGAGAATTGGCAACAAAATTCTAGAAATTTCTTTGTTCTAGGATGTAGATCGGGAGAAAATGGGCATTGGTGGCATGGGACAAGGTGTGTAAATCAAAACTCCAGGGAGGCCTAGGCCTTAAAGACCCAGAGACCTTATCTCAGACCCTCATTGCCAAGGTGTGGTGACGTTGGATATAAGGGGACATGGGATATGGAAACAAATGTGGAATTCCAAATATGGGGTTGAGGGCGAATCACAAACCTTGCAAGAATATCTGAACCTTATTAATGGATTCATGATTTGGAACCGGGCTAAAACCCAACAAGCCTTCATCTGAACTCATGGATTTTGGGAAATCAGGAATGGCGGCAGTGCCAAATTCTGGAGTGATCGATGGATGCAACACCCTCGACTGGATCAAGACTATGCCTTCTTAGCGGTCAGGAATTTCACCTCTCTGCTAGAAGCAGAATTCGTCAAATATTTTTGGAAGGACTCATGCTTGTAATCAAAATGGAGGGAATGGAAGACTTTTGATGATTGGCCCCCTCAGATTCCCCACAGGGCATGGGAGGGCCTCCTTGAAACTCTATGGCAACGACCGTCCTAAAAAATGGGGAACTAGATAAGCTGCGATGGGGATACAAGACATGAGGAATGTTCACCTTAAAGGAAGCCTACACCCTCCTATCGACATAAGGAAACCCAGAGCTAGACTCCATATGGAAATGAATCTGGTATTCTCACCTGTGGCCCAAAGTATCATTCTTCATGTGGTTAGTAAGGTTGGGTATGTTAGGGTCATAAGTTTTATCATCAAATGTTTTTTCCTATCCTTTAATTTTCAGTTTGGAGTATTTGAGCCCATGACTACTATTGTTGTCATAGCCTCCAGATCGTTTTCCGACATCTTTGAGTTTCTTGCATGAAGGGTTCTTTCAAATTTTGAAAGGTTCTCAATCAATGGGAGTGATGTTCCTATATGTTTGTATAGTCAAGTCATGCTTCCTTTTATTTCCTACCATATTTCCCTATTTCCCTTTATACATGCCTTCATATAGCATCTACATCCTATCCACTTTTCTCATATCATTTACATCTTATTCACATTTCATTTCCTTTCCCTCCCTTCATTCTAAACCTATCCCCATGACACCACTACCACTCCCCTATACTCATAACATGTACAGCACTCATGTATAACATGCAACCCACCCCCTGTTACCGGGAATAGTGTCCACTCGGAGCTACTATTCCCACTAAGACTGGTAGCTATCTTAGAAACAAACAAGTAAAGTCTACTTTCGCGTTCCTTTATGAAAATAGATAGGAGTGGAACAAAGGACACCAACCTTAGTCTTGTGCTTGGTTCCCTACTTGATTCCTCTCCTTCCTGATAGATATTTGTTACTTCTTCTTTGTCTGCCTAGCTTCAAAGAGCACCTGTGGAATCAAAGCAACATAATACTATCGAAGAACAGAAATCTATATTCATAAATAACACAGGACCAGATATGTGTTAACCATACAAATGCATATATAATCAAACATACAAGAATATGGAGGAAAACTTGAATAGCTTTATTAATATCAAGAAAAGCAAGAGGATTACAACTAATAGTTTAGACCCAGCATTATCCTCCAGCAAGAAAGCCCTTCTTCACCTCAAGTAAAGCTTAGATCACCCAACACTATGAAGTTTCACCAGAAAACCAACAACACTTCTCTACAAGATACAAG
>APFE030186395.1:0-11368 GCA_000404065.3 Pinus taeda | reverse complement strand
GTTCCTTTAGGCAGTGAAGCAACACTTTTAGGGACTTAGGAGCCCTCAGTTTATGGACATTTATGATTGGGGTTGCAGTGCCCAAAAATGTCTATAACACCCCCCCTGCCCCCCTTCACCTAAGAGACATCATACTCCCTACACTCATGCCAAGCATGGAGGGCTTCTACACTCTGCAATACAATTTCCTCTGAAATTGATTGTTTCAGTCACCATTTAGCAGAACGGTTTTTGACCACATGGAGGCAAATTATCGAAAATGGGAAGACGGTTTTCTTAAGCACATACTAGAGGAAAATAAACTCTTTCATATTTTACACAGGTGTTACAGATTGAGAGATTCAATTGCATCTTCAAAGCCTATTTTGTGGATTGCACAAACACTCTGTTTTAGTCATGGTCTTAGAGAGATGTTTTGGAGGCTCTGGAGAAGAATTTGAAGCAACTGAGAGAGGTTTTTCTTAAAGACAATCACCTCTACAAAAACCTATCTCATATTTTACACAGGTGCTATATTTTTGGATTTACATGCGTCAAATGGTGGCCTATTTTCGTTGTTTTTGCTAAAAAAATTAGGCACTGCGTATTCGTTGTGCACTTGCTACGCAGACCGTGCTATGACAATCTCGCGTGCACTGGGTGATGATCACCTACCAAGTTTTAAAGATACTAGCGTGGGGTACATGTGGTGTCCATCTCACCTCCTCAAAAGCTTGCAACATGTCTTTTCTAGAAGGATGAAGTTTCTAGTGCTGCGTAACTACTACGCATGCTTTTGAACATTCAGAAAAGCAGTTTTTTGTGCTTTTCCTATTTCAGTCATGGTGAATTAGTTCGAATAGTTTTTTAAGTTAATTTGTATTAAAATAGTGTTTTTTTGCTTTCAAATGGACAAAAGGTGATTTATGCTTTATGTCTTGGTGAAAGGCACTAAAAAACAATAATTTACTATTTTTGTTTAAGTTTTGAATTGATCCTCTGTGGGATCGAAGATGCAGTGAACCTAAACTTGTTTTGATCCATGTATCTATTATATATTTTCATGAATGAAGGCAGATAAGGTTGTTGTTGTTGGTTTCTCAATTTCTAAAGGAGTTATTGCAGTTATGCTTGTGATTTGGTTTTAATGATCATGCTTGAATGTTGAAGGGGTTCCAGTCGATTTATGGAGATTCTTATGGTATGGATGTTTTCAGAATAATTTTGTCTCTTTGAGTTTATATGTCATTCTCTCGTCTCTTTTCTTCACATTAATTTAAAGGTGTATGGGACAATTGTACTTTAATTCGTTTTACATGCGCATGTATGACTGAACCAGGTATATTTCAGTTGCAAATGAAATATGTATGCTTTTGAAAGTATTGTCTTTTCTTCATGATGGTCATTGATCTAAGTTTCAGTGATAAAATGTTATTATTTCCTCTCTTTTGATAAATGTCTTAATAATCTTACCTTCTCTATACTACAATTTTGTTATTCATTTCAAAGGTTGTGCTAATTAAGCCTCCATATATGAAGCTGGTTGGAAATACATGAGCATCTCACAATAGGGAGATCACTATTACTGTCAACAGTTTTTTGTAGAATCCTCTACCACCTTCATTTTCAAAACCCAAACATTTCCAAAACTGGTATATGTATGCTATAGAGTAAAATCTTTATTTTTCATTAGTTGAAGGGGCCCCCTTTGGCTAGAATGGCCAGTTTCCTAGCCCAGAGCAGTTTGTGGCTACCTCTATAGCCCTTTCCTCAACTTGAAGGGTTTTTATGGAGTGATAACATAGTGGTGCCGTTGCCAGGGAGCGAATGATTTCATATTCCCCAGGAAAGATCATCATAGTTTAAATCCAATTGCTGATGGTGAACAGCAGTTGGACATCAGAAGGCTGAACCTTTCACTTGGAAACACCAATCAAGCAAAACTCAGATTTTCAAGTTCCACTGGTGTCTCCACGTTTTCAAGACAGATTCCAGAGTTGCAAAGTATGCTCCTATGAATCATGCTCATATTCCAAGTTTTCCAAACCGCATTCCTTATGTATATTGGCAAACATATTTACCCATATTCAGAGGTTAGGAAGGAAATGATGTTGCCCTTCACCTGGTCAAGTTTACATTCATGTACATAGACTGAAAATTCATTTTCCTGAAGATTGTTCGATGAAGATGTTTATGGAAACTTTGGAGGGAAAAGCAAGATCCTGGTATCAAAACTTGCCACCTGGGAGTTGTATTCCCTTGATTATTTTCATATTATGGTGTTTTTTGAAAAGTGTAAAGAATCCTATCCATCTTTACTATTGGTTAAATATTGTTGTGAACATTTTGGGGGTTTCATTCAAAATTTGGAAGGTTTGTATGGTAGTGAAAAGTTATTGGATGAGGAAATTCAAGAGGTTTTTCTTGAAATTCCTCTCCAACATCATGAAGAAAAATCAAAACATGGCTGCCATCCAATTCAGAAAAATTTCCAGCATACAATGTCTTTCTTGACTGAAGATAATATTAATCAACAATCAATTGATGAAGATCAGGTTCATTACCCTGAATCATATGAAGATATTCAACAATGTTCAGGGGACCAGGACATTGATGACGACAATGTTCATGATATTCAAGTGGATTCTCAGCCAGTTTGTCCTCATGGTCTTGGTGGATATATTCAATAGATTTCAAATGGTCAATAAAAGGAAATAGACAATCCATTGGTTTATTCATTTTCTGTGTCAGTGATTGAAGAAAGGAAGATTATAAATCCTTTTAAAACCTATTATTCTCAGAAACACGAGAATGCATCCAAAGACAATCAGATTGAAAAGGTATGTGACATAGAATTGCATCTTACTATGCTAGTTATTGAAGAGTGCTTAAAGTTAATATTTTGCAAATATCGAATGAATCTGCTACTTTAGAAACCCTCAATTTCGACTCACATGAAGGATTACTCATGAATCCATTTTCTCAAGGAGATATACATGTAGCTTCAGATTTCGAGGATACTAGGCTTCAAAGCAGTGAAAAATAAAAGTTTGATCTAGAGCCTGTTGAAAATGGAGATTTTATTGAGGAAAATATGCATATTGAAGTAACAAACACAAAATATTTTGGAGATCAAGATCATAGTTTTGCTGAAGCACATGAAAAGTTGACTCTTGACACTCCCATTATTCATAATGTAGTTGTTCGATTTGCAGTCTTTCAAGAAAGTTCAAAGTTTTTTCTTGAAGATGAGAAGAGTGAGGAACATACCATTATTTTACTTAGATATAATTATGAGTTTTATCGTGAAAAAGAAAACTTGGATCAAGCCATAGATGTAAGTGAAGAATGTATTTTCCTTCTTGCTAATCAACAAGAGCTATTCATTCATGCTTTCGAGGACCTTTTTGCAAACATGTTGGAAGCAGTTGTAAAGGTGGATTTGGGGTTATACATGAACACATGGATTCATTTTAGTTATCATATTGAACTTTCATCAGCTGAATAAAAGCTTCAATCAAATGGTCATTTGCTTGATTGGCTATTTTGGAAGGATCATTTCACATGATTGTATGGATATCTTCAATAGGTGTAGACAACTATCCTCAGAGTTTGAAGCCCGAGGAGAAGGCCCTAAGACTTTGTTGATGTATTATCAAATTTCTTATTTCCTTTAAAATTTTCAGCCATGTAAGTCATTCAATCAGTTAATTTTAATTCAATCAGTTAGTTTGTAGTCAGTTAGTTAAATTTTCAATATACATGGTTGACTCCATCGCCTAATTGTTTAGGCCACTAGTCTGTGATTTTTTCCTTCGCACCTCACAAGGAGGCTGCCATCCCCATTGGAGCCAATGTTAGGGTCATAAGTTTTATCATCCATTTTTTTCCTATCCTTTAATTTTCCGTTTGGAGTATTTGAGTGTATGACTACTTCTATCATAGCCTCCATATTGTTGTCTGACATCTTTGAGTTTCCTGCATAAAGGGTTCATTCAAATTCTGAAAGGGTCTAAGTCAATGGGAGTCATGGTCGTGTATGTTTGTATAGTCAATTCGTGCTTCCTTTTATTTCCTACCACATTTCCCTATTTCCCTTTATACATACCTTCATATATCATCTACATCTTATCCAAATTTCTCATATCATTTACATCTTATTCAAATTTCATTTCCTTTCCCTCCCTTCATTCTAAACCTATCCCCATGACACCACTACCACTCCCCTATACTCATAACATGTACAAAACTCATATATAGCATGAAACCCCCCACCCCTTCACCTAAGAGACATCATACTCCCTACACTCATGCCAAGCATGGAGGGCTTCTACATTGCAATACAATTTCCTTTGAAATTGACTATTTTAGTCACCATTTTGCATAATGGTTTTTGACAACATGGAGAAGAATTTTGGAAAATGGAAAGAGGTTTCGCTTAAGCATAGACAAGATCATAATAACCTCTTCCATATTTTACACAAGTGTCACCAATCAGGATATTCAATTGCATCTTCAAAGCCTATTTTTCAGACTGCACAAATGCTCTCTTTTAGTCATGGTTTTGCAAAGTTGTTTCTAAGGCTCGTGGGATGAATTTGAAGAAACAAAGAGAGGTTGGTCTTAAAAACAATCTCATATACAAAAACCTATCTCAAATTTTAAACAAGTGCTATATGTTTGGAGTTACATGCGTCAAATGGTGGCATAGTTTCACCGTTTCTGCTAACAAAATTATGCGTTGCGCAAACGCTACGTAGGTCGTGCTCTGACTATCTCACATGCACTGGATGATGGCCACTTGTCAGGTTTTGAAGGTATTGGCGTGGGGTACATGTCTTTTCCAGCTCACCTCCTCAAAATCTTGCCACATGTCTTTTCTAGAAGGATGAAGTTTTCAGTGCTACGCAGCTACTACGCAGGCTTTTGAACAATCATAAAAGCAGTGTTTTGTGATTTTGCTATTTTAGTCATGGTGAATCAGTTAGAATAATTTTTTAAGTCAATTTGTATTAAAATAGATTTTTTTTTCTTCTAAAGGGACAAAAGGTGTGTATGCTTTATGTCTTGGTGAAAGGAATTAAAAAACAATAATTTATTATTTTTTCTTAATTTTTGAATCGATCCTCTATGATCCTCTGTGGGATCGAAGATGCAGTGAACTGAACTTATTTTGATCCATGTATCTATTATATATTTTCATGAATGAAGATAGAGCAAGTTTTTGGTTTCTCAATTGATAGAGGAGTTATTTGTTAGGCCCTTATACTACTAGTTAACCCCTTATAGTTATTAGTACAACCCCTTATTATATTGATGTACCCATGTAGTGCCCATATTGTTACTATTGTGCCCCATAGCAGCCCACTATTGTTATTATTGTGCCCTTACATTATTATTGTTATGTTGGCTCTGATTATATTATGACCCCTTAGATTCCTATATATAGAAAGGAGGTCTTTTCATTTGTATCATCGAAGAATTGTTCATTTATGTAATGTAAAGGAGGTTTCCCCCTTGAAGAGTCTGAATTCTAAGGCGTTGATCTATCTTTTCTATCTTTTCTTGAGCTGGTTTCATAACAAGCCTACCCAATTTTACATTTTTATATTAAGAAGATGAAAGGATTGAGGAAAAAGAAGGCATTATTGGTGTAAATACAAGTTAGTGGGGGAACAATTGTATAGAAAGTAGATTATGGATATAACATTTTTGATAAACAAGTTCCTATTGATGCTCTTTTCCAAAAACATGAAATGATTGGTGTTATTGGTGTCAAAAAGGGTAAGGATTATGAAGGTGGTAACCAAATGGGGTGTTACAAGACTACCCTAAAAATTTCACAGAAGTTTGCATAAGGTAGCTTGTCCTCATTTATCCTCCACATTTACATTTATTTATGTAATTGAATGTTTGGTCATTTTTATGGTTCAATTCTCTCAAGTTGACACAATGGTATCAAATCTTGTTTTGATGATGTGTGTTAGTTTTCATTGTTTAGGACAATGCTAATAATTGTTATCTTGGAAGAGGAGAAAATTTTAACCTTGGAAAATTTGAGATTGACAACCATATGACAAGTGAGAACATTCTACAAATGTTGATAATGATTTAGTTGGAAAGTTATTTGCAATAATGTTGGGGGTGAGATAAAATGGGAACATTGTGTTGTTATCAAGTTTATCAGTGTTTACGATCCTCAATGAAAATAACATGGAGCTGCTAGAAATGTGTTGGAAATTAAGAAATAGTCTAGAACACACATAATTACTAGATGATGCATACTTTTATTTACTTTTTATGTAATGTCTATTTGAGTCTTGTTGTGTATACGAATGTGGGTGATGGTTTCCTTCCTACCTGTGTTGTGGTTTTCTTCTGGTTAGATCTAATTCATATACTTGTATAAACCCTAATGCTAAACCAAGAAGGGTAATGGATGTTGTACCCAAAATTTCCTTGTAACAATATAAGCTCCTTGATGTCACATGCATGTCATTTAATTTCCAGTTTTTTTTAATATTACAAGTCAGTGTTTTTGTCTTTGTCGTATGTGCATGAATGTTGAGTTTTCATTCTCTAATTATAATTTCTTAACAATCTAAAAGCTTTCTAAGTTTTAAATTGTTGAACTAACATCATGGAATTGTAGATATGCTTTTTAAAATTTAAATCAAGGATCTTTATTCTTAAATTGCTATCATCTATATGTTGATATTTTTTTTGTTATTCATTGCAGTGTTGGTGCAAATGGGACTTCTTCTATTAATGGTATTTTGCTTTTCAATGTGACATTTC
This sequence comes from Pinus taeda, assembly GCA_000404065.3. NCBI lineage: Eukaryota > Viridiplantae > Streptophyta > Pinopsida > Pinales > Pinaceae > Pinus > Pinus taeda. The sequence goes on along the minus strand of APFE030186395.1, from coordinate 4,591 downwards.
CTTTGACTGGGACAAATACTACTTTAAAAATTTCCACACCCTACCTTCAGTCACAAATTCATCCAATTCTTTTTTCTATTGTCACCCTTCCCATTCTGATATGGAATCTACCAATTTTTTACAACAAAAGCATTATATTATTGATGAATCTTTGAAAAGAACATGGAATGCTTCATTTTTTTTTATAAAGTAAGATGTAAATGTAGAGGTTGGATATATCTTTGGAGGGAAATATGTTGTAAAAATGAAAGATTTCATCAGTTGTAATTTTGGGAAGGGAAAGATGAAAATGAAATTTTTGCAAAGACTACACATTCATTATTGTAGGAAAAATGGAGGTATCATAGTCTACCACCATTCATTGATAGATATTTTATATATGTATTATAAGATGTGTACAACTATCATGATCATTTATTGAATGTAGGATTGGTGAGAATGGTACTTTTTTATTTGTTAGTTGTATGTCATTTGCTGACAGGTCAAAATAGAGATTCATCACCAAGTAATTTTCATTCATAATTTCAAATAACAATTGGGCCATTTTTCCTTTTCAATAATAGGAGAAACATGCATAGTGATAATAATGGCAGGAATGTTGGCTTCAGGAGAAGAAAAGATGTAGGTGGAATGTGCAAGGGTATTTCATTAAATGAAGCTTCATGAGAAACAAAGAATGCTTTCATCGTTCAACTCATTTCTTCAAAATTCATATTTCGTGTCTTGAATCTACACCTTAGCATCAAGATTTTGTATTATAAACTGTGAGGAACACACACAGATTTGAGAGGACAAGATTTAGATAGGTTCTCAATTTATCTAGATAACTAGGAAGTCCATTAGGAATCATGTCTTCTAAAAGATCAATGTTCTTTGTTTTCATAAACATTATCTGCATGTTCCCCATTATTGCTTAGTGTATCTGAAATATTGGCCTTTATTTGAAGTGGTTGATGTTGTTTATGAGAACGATTTCTCATAGGATCCTTCTTAATGGGGTCCTTGTCTCCTTCCCCACTCTCATCACATAATGTTAGGGGTTTTTTATAATGCCTTGGCTCTTTGAGAATCAGTTTGAATGGTATTGTCGATAATCTAAGTGGATGGTTGTGGAAGAGAATGCTTGGAAGTCTTTTGCATTTCTTAGAGTAGAGGCAGAAGCCTCACTTGGAACATGTTGAATTAAACCAAAATAGTGAAAAGACTTTGAAACAAAAATAGAACAATGTTGTATTGAAAAGAAAATAGATTGTGTGCCTAAGACAAAAGTTGCATTTGAGGATTCATCTATCAATATGTTTTTGTAGAACTTCAACTTTCATGTCCCCTTTATATCATCCATCTTCATTTTCTTCATTAGCATCATGAGAATCAATCCCCTTATCATCACTGTTAAAAATATTTCTAGCAAAATATGGGAGTTTCCTCTTCATCCATATCAATCTTACCCAGTGCATCGAAGTTTTTGAGTTTGATCCTAGTTTTGGGATTTTCCAACTTCTTCTTTGTCCTCACATTGAACAATAGAGTGCCTTTATGTGCATGTAACTCTAAAACAACTTGATTTGGTCATGCCTTTATGTGCATGTAACCTAATGAAGGACCATGAGGCTTGAAGGCAAAAGGCTTCGAACTTATTCCAAAAATCCAAAAAAAAATTACAAGCAAAGGAGTGGGATCATTTAGCTGTCAATTTACAAGCTTTCTAGATAGGATTTGAGCTAGGATTTAGGGAATGAATGGATTTCTAATTAATTCATGCAGTTTTGATTCAGTTGAGATTTTCAAGGAGAATATCAACTAGATTTGGTATTGTTCAAGAATAGGGAAATTTGATCCAGTGTTTAAGGATCTGATAGTTAGGATGGAATAGTATTTATGTAAGTTATGAATGATTGTAAAAGGATTTTGACTGATTTGGCTTGTTTGGCCATATATGATTAAAATTGTAGACATTAAATATCTGTGCATTTCTGTTTAAAATTGGTCAATCCCGGAGTTGTTGCATCCCTTCGTAGTATCTCTGTGTATCATTGATTTTCCAGAGTTTAGAGTTTTGTGTGATCACATTTAATCTCTTTTTGTTGTGTATTAACAACTGTGAGGTTTGGAGGTGTACATATTCTTTAATTGGGGTTGAAGTGCCACACTCATTATTAACCATTGATTTCATAATCAACGCATTACACCCCAGTCAACAATGGGGGTTGGCCTATTTTTGACCTTTGTGTTAATATGAAGTCCTACAAGCCATAGATCTAAAGGCCTTTGTCATCGGGCGTTAATCTCAAGTCCGAACCTGAACTGTTATAAATTGAGGCTAATAAGTCTATCGGCTCCGGTAGGCAGTATCGTCGCATAGATCTCCATGTGATACCACAGTGACCATCAAATCACTGTTGATGTTGACTGTTGGATAGTTGGTTAATATCGCATCGCAAGGTTCAAGATTTAATAACCCAGCCCGGCGAAATTCCGAAATACAACATGTGATACGAATAGCGCCGATAAATATCGCATTGCATCATTAATAAGTAAAGGAACCCGACCTGGTGAGCTTGCGATTACGATATGCGATGTTTAGAGGATTTGTAAAGCATTTGGCGATTGCGGCTAATTTTAGAGGTTCCGCTAATTTAGCAGAACATCTAACTCTGGAGGTAAACGATTGAGACTCCGAAGGAAATACAAGAAGAAATTCCATTAGAATTGGAAGAAATTGTTTCTGGATTTGAACATTTGTCACTTTCACCTGCACCCTGGCCACCATTTGTGGTATCAAAGCAGCTTACTAACATTGAATAGAATCTCAAGGAACAGAAAAAGAAATCCAACATGGCTTTTAGAGTTGGAGGAAGAGGTGGTGGTCGAAGAAGAGGATGACCAGTTGCAAATGCTGAAGTGCTGGAAGCTATGTAACATATGAAAGCTAGATTAGAAGTAGTGGAAATGGGAAGAGATGCAGATGTTGGGGATATTAGTGAACCTGAAGTTGGAGCTACAGAAGATGAAGAACCTACAGATGTAACTCCTGAAATGAGATTCTTTAGGTTAGTATTGAGGTCCACATCCATGCCTAGACTTGAAGTCTCAATCTACACAGGAAGCTTAAGCCCTGCGGAAATGATAGACTGGAGAAATGACATGGAGAAATTCTTCAATTATGAAGAAACAAATGAAGGAAAGAAGGTGAAGTTTGTTGTCACAAAACTGAAAGGACATGCAGCACTTTGGTGGGATGGAGTGCAGGCAGAAAGAAGAAGACTTGGCAAACAACTAATTAAGAATTGGAATAGGATGGTGGCAAAACTGAAAGGTAAGTTTATGCCAAGTGATTCAACAAAAATTATTTAGACAGATGTAGAATCTTAGACAGAGGTCTATGACAGTAAAGGAATACACAGAAGAATTCTACAAAGTGAGTATAAGAGCAAGACAAATCCAAGATACAGATGAGAAGGTTGTCAGATATGTGAATGGTCTTAGAATGGACATTCAAGATGACATAAGTGTATTGTCTCCTAAAACACTAGAAGAGGCTTATCAAATGGTACTGAAGGCTAAAGAAAAACTCACGAGGAAGAAATCTGCCAGAAATAGAGGTACTCTTTTTGGAAGGGGTAGACAAGGTGGTAGAGGAAGATCTATAACACCTAGAGATGGAGCTAGCAACAAATCAAGTCAACATGCACCCATAGGAGGTGATGCAAGTGGTAGAGGGAGATTTTTTAGAGGAAGAGGAGGCAGAGGTAGAGGAAGAGAAGTTAGATGTTACAGATGTAACAAGCTGGGACATAGAGCTTATGAGTACCCATAAAACATAGGAATGAATCAGAGGAATGCAATTGTTGCAAAAGATGAAGAGGAAGCAACAAAGGTAATAGATGAAGAGAATGTACCAGAGAAAGGAGAATCTTTGGTAGTCAGCAATTTTTTTTTAAAACTAGCTAAAGAAATTGTTGAACCAGCACAAAGGAAAACCTTGTTCAGGACTGTATGCAAGGTTCAAGGGAAATGTTGTTAAATAATAATAGGCAGTGGTAGTACAGATAATTTGGTATCCCCAAAAGTGGTGGAGAAATTGAAATTGAAAACAAAGAAACATCCAACACCTTATAAGGTGTCATGGCTTCAAAAGGGATATCAGTTGGTAGTGAATGAGCAATGCGAAGTAGATTTGCAGTTGGGAAAATACAAAGACAAAATCCTGTGCGATATGATGCCTATGGATGTGTGTCATATATTGTTGGGTAGACCATGGTAGTATGATAGAGGAGCTATGCACGATGGAAAGAATAACACATTCAAATTCAACAAAGATGGTGTCAATCATACATTGCTACCCCTAGAGGATGAGGATACATTGAGGAAAACTGATTCAAAAACCCTTTTGCTGAGTGGAAAGGAGTACTTATAGCAGATGGAGGAAGATGAGGTAAATTTTGTGTTGGTTTGCAAACCCAAGGTAATAATTACTTCCAAATTTTTTTTTGATTTACCAATTGAAATTCAAGAGATATTGGACAATTATTGTGATATCATTGTAGATGATTTTCCTGATGAGTTACCATCGAACTGTTAGACAAGGGAC
>APFE030186388.1:17026-38313 GCA_000404065.3 Pinus taeda | reverse complement strand
GAGAACCACATAGTTTGATGGAGGAGAGCATATGGATCTTCCTGGATCTAGTGTTCATGTCCTGACCAATATTTCCTCTTTTGAAAATGAATAACGGGTGGTGGTAGTGCTGGTTTTGCTCAGGGTTCTGATCGATCACTGCTTATTTTGGTCATATTAAGCCCATGCGATGGCTTTTCCTCTCAATAGATGATAGAGACATGAATTTGAGACATGTGTTTCATGTCTGTGTGCTTCTAATATTTTTCCTATGATTCCAGGCTTCAAGCCTTAAGACTGGATTTTGATGCTAAGGCATGTAGTGGTTGGCATGCAGCTTTTTGGGTGGACGATGAGTAAATGGGATGGTGCAAACATATTTTCCTGTTGCTGGTTAATATTGAACTCTTCCTACTCGTTGATGGTTTCCTTTTTGGCATACATAACACCTACCTTGGTGTATCTTTGTGATGGTGGTGTCCGGCATTGGGCTTGCCAATAGGATTTTCTGCGCTGTCCTCGCTTCAAGTTTTTTGAAGGATTATCATGTTTCCCTAGTTTATATGTATTGGGGTATATGTGTCTTGTTTCGTTAATTTGTAATAAAATCATACGACGTTAGAGGTTGAAATATGCCTCCTCCCTCAAGATACTCACTTCCATGTGATGTATAGTTAATTTTGTAAATTAGTATGAAGTTTTTTATTTATAAAAAGAATATATAATATAATGTGTTTTATTTATTTTTCATTCAAATTTCTTTTCAAAAAATTAACATAATCTATCTATAAAATTTATGGATGGTAAATAACAATCGTTGATGCATTCAAATTGCCACGAGATAATCAGACTATTATTGAAAAGAATATTGATTTTGATGCCAATTAATATCGTAGAACAATCTATTACAAAAATTAAAACTTAAAATATAAATTATAAAATCATTTAAACGTGGATGGAACTTAATACACAAATAGGGCGTGTCCAATAATAGGTTGTATGTTAAGAACTCATCAATGTTCATTGTATACCACACTCAAACATGATACACCATATGCAAGAAAAGTAGTAATACAATTAAGTGGATTAAATGTTCATACTATTTTTAAGGCCCGCAAACATTCATTTCAACTATGGATATTGAATCAAAGAAATAATATTTATCCATGACTAAGCCTCTTGAATTTATATTGGATGTTGAGAAATTCCAAATAATTATTGCGATGGAAATTTTGCATTGCGTGACTATAAAAGGATTACTTTTAAATTTGTACACATGGTTATTTGAATTTCATAGATATAATTTAAAATGTAATATGCCTATAACCCATGAATATTTTTCATATATTAATTTTACAGCGAGAAAATAATTTTGATTGGCAATAAAAATATTTTATTGGAAAAGATGGAAAGTAGGAATTTGTTTAGTTGATTTTATTTTATTTGTGAGAATGAAACACATAAAATAAAATAATGGAGAAACATTTTATTGTATATAATATATCTAATAGATGGAAGAAGAGTCTTATCGGCAATACATAATTAATGTATAATCATTATATAAATTTGTCAAAATATAAAATATTAGGATTTAAGTTAATGGAGCTTCATTTATGAGAGATATTTGTGAAATTTATTACCTAAATTACTACATAATTAATGTATAATCATTATATAAATCTGTCAAAATATAAAATATTAGGATTTAGGTTAATGGAGCTTCATTTATGAGAGATATTTGTGAAATTTATTAGCTAAATTACTTCATGAAGTCTCTAATTTGTTATGCACTCTTTATGTAGCACATAGTGAGAAACTAGTTGCAATTAATGTTGTAAATTGTTTCAAAGTTTGATTATATTGACAAGCCCTAATAAACAATATTTTTAGTTGTGAAAATCTGCAAGCAAAGTCATGGAGAACTTAAAACTTTAATGGACATATTTCAAATTGATAAATTGCAAGTACTTCAATTTCATGCCATCATGAAGGTGATGATGAAGAGGCTTGTAATAATCATGCTATCATTATTACAATAATGTAAGCTTGATAATCAAAATATGTATGGAATGGGAACAATATTTTGAGTCTAATTTTCTATTCAGTTTTGAAAAGATGGTTTATGTGAATTAAATAATCTAAATCAACCATTTCAAGAAGTGCATATTGATTTAAAAATTATTTGTAGGCAACTAGATGTATGTAAGGAATGGGAACAATATTTCAAATTTTATTTTGTTTTCATTTTCTAAAAAATGTTGTATGAGAATTAAGTCATCTAAATCAACCATTTCAAGCTATGCATATTGATAAAAAATCTATTTGTATGTAATTAAATATGCTGATTCAACTTTTTATTAAAAAATAGAACTTGAAAATTAGATTTATTAATAATTCAGGTGCTTCACATATGCATCTATTAAGATTTGAACCAATACCGAATTCACTTAGGACAAGTACTATGCACGATTGTGCTCACTTGGATAAAATATTTTTTTTGAATGATAGGATTACAAATTTGTTAACATTCAAGAGATCAAAATTACTTAGTGCTTGATGTTACTTGATAGACAAAAATGTAAAGGTGAAATGAAAAGTTCAACTATTGATTGTTCTTGTTCTTCTTGAAAGATGATTTTCTAAATTGAATAGACTTTGTCTAACCAATAATTGATATAGAAAAATATGAAGCTGAAATGAAAATTTTCACGATTAATTGTTCTTATTCTTCGTCCGAGCATTACTAGTTGTGAAAGAAGATTCTCTAAATTCAATAATATAAAAATAACAATAGATCTATATTTACCTATCACCAATCCACTTTATCATATTTACCTAACAGTTTTTGATGTGTTGGAAATTCCTATCATCAATCCACTTTAGCGTATTTACATAACGGTTTTTTATGTGGTATGAATGAGTGGGCATATGGATTAATATTTTACAAAAAACCAGACGCAGCATAACGTTGAATCGCTACTTTTGGATGAAAAGCTTCTGTCACACACTGTTCGTGCCTGGATAATAAACTTGTTCCTATCATCAATTCAAGAAGTTCACACGCAAAGAAGAATGCGTTCTTTATTATCATGTATAGTATACATATGCAGAAAATCACTCGTAGAATCAATATATGCTGCAGCAACAACTCAGGCGTTCAACTCTCAGAGAAATTTGAAGAAGATGAAACATAGTAATGCTGTAGCCTCAAATCCTTTAATGCAAGCGCCATTTAAAACGCTAGATAATACTGCTAGTAGCACTGATGTACTGTACCATTTCACTTTTAAAATCTTCACACTTTTAATATATTTTTTCATATATTTTATCTATTATGTTTAAAAGCTTCGCACTTTTCATATATTTGATCTATTGTGCTTTTTCAGTAACAACACTGCATTTGTTTTTTCTCCTGTAGTCTTCGCCCAACTCTTCAAGCTTTTCAATGAAATCATGGATATTATAACTCTGCTTACTGGCCGCTAGGATGTCGCGGGCTTTGGCTGCCTTCGATCTTAATGGGGATTTTTCTGGTAAAATCCCAAAAACAATAAAAAAAATTGCACACGGAGACAATGCTCTGTTTAACCACACGATTTTTAACACAGCGGAAACATAAAAAAAATTTGAACAGTAGGCAGAGTTTTTATACACCAAGGATTTCTATTCATAAAAAGATTGCTGTTACAGATTAATCTTCCTCTCTCGGAGAGGGATTTACCAATTACAATTCACTGCACTGTGAAAATTACATAGATATTTCTCACGCTGCTGCGTGGATCCTTTTTCATAAAGAAAACATCTCTTACGCACTACTGTGCCTCCCTTCAAAAATTGCTTACAACAACAAAAAAAAATTACACATATATATATATATGACAACCAAGAACTTACATCCATTTTTTTTCACTTGCCATACTGCGGTAAAAAGGAAAACAATAAAAATTAAATGGTTTTACTCGCTTTTACTTGTGCCCATACTCCGGCTGAAATAAAAAAATGATAAAATTAAAAGTTTCACCAAAACTTACCAACCCACATTAAATTGCATTTACTGTTTTACTGACAATACTTGAGATAAAGTAACTTTTACTTTAAGTTGAATTCATTTTGCAGGCTTGTACTTCAATCAGTATTCAATCTGGCTTTGGAAATCCATCGGGTCCGGACTTCATCGCATGGCACACATATATGCAAAAGTTGTGCACCCATGGTTTCCCTGATTGCGAAACACTGTGGACCCGATAATCTATTAAAAGAAAATTAATACCTTCGTCGGGCCCGGCCCATCGGCGATTGCTCATTTGTAAAAAGCTATGCTCCACTTAAAATGCCGATAGTGATACGCCGATGCGATATCGGCGATCGCTTATCGCAAACATAAGGAACTCTTTAAAAGTTTTCAACTGTCATTTCGCCGATGCAATATCGGCGGATCGCTAATCGTTGGGGTCGCTCATCGCTAAATTCGCTCATTGCTGAATCGCTCGGGTCCCTCATCGCTGAAGTCGCTAGGCTGCTGCACTTCTTCACCCGATGCGCAGTTGAAATTACTTTTCAACACTCCCCTTTAATTTCAACTGCTGGGCATTCAATCATACCCAAACACTTCCTCAAAAATTCAAAGCTTTTCTGATCCAATGGCTTTGTCAAAATGTCTACTACCTGTTCCTCAGTCCTGCAATGTTCTAAGGCAATTTCTCCATTGCTCACCAATTCCCTGATGTAATGAAATCTTGTGTCAATGTGTTTTGCTCTCTTATGAAACACTGAATTCTTTGATAATGCAATCGCTGAGCTATTGTCACAAAAAATCACTGTTGCTTTTGCCTGCTCTCGGCCTAAGCTTTTCAACATTCTTCTCATCCACACTACTTGGCATGCTGCTACTGTAGCTACCACATATTCAGCCTCTGCTGTAGAAAATGCTACAATGGATTGTTTCTTAGAAGCCCATGAAATGACTCCTGAACCCATGTGAAAAACATAATCGGAAGTGCTTTTCCGGTCATCTTCACTTCCAGCCCAATCGCTATCGGTGTATCCAACTAAATCTGAATTTTCTGATACATTATATAAAATTCCAAGCATTTTAGTACCTTTGATACCTCAAAATTATTTCCGCTACTTGCCAATGTGCTTCCTTTGGCCTCTCCATGAATCTGGAAATTAAACTAACAACAAACATTATATCTCGCATAGTTGCTGTTAAATACATGAGGCTGCCAACTATGCTTTTATATAAGCTAGGATCAAAATCCTTGCTACTGTCCTCTTTGCTGAGTTTTAATCCCATTACCATGGGAGTGATCGCTGCCTTGCACTCTTGCATATTAAATCTGCCCAATACTTCATTTACATATCTCGCTTGAGAGATAAAAATTCCATTTTCATTTTGATCTACTTCTATTCCTAAGAAGTATCTCAGCAAACCCATGTCAGTCATTTCAAATTCTTCTTTCATGACTGATTTGAAATTTTTGATGAGGTAGTCATCATTACCTGTAAAAATCACATCATCAACATATAACACAATAATTAAAATCTTACCATCCTTTTCTTTGATGTAGACGGTGGGTTCTCCCTCACATTTGTCAAACTCATTTTCCAGTAGATAGAAATCTATCCTACTGTACCACGCTCTTGGCGATTGTTTTAGCTCATAAAGAGCTTTCTTCAATCTGGATACTTTGTGATCTTGGCCTTTCTTCTCATAGCCTAGAAGTTGTTCAATATAGACCTCCTCATTTAACACTCCATTTAGGAATGTTGACTTCACGTCCATTTGGTAAACTTTCCACTTGTTTTTTGCTGCTATGGACAACACTGCTCTCACGGTTTCCATTCTTGCAACCGGTGCAAAAGTTTCCACATAATCTCTCCCATACTGCTGCTTGTATCCTTTGACAACCAACCTTGCTTTATGTCTTTCAATTTTGCCTTCAGCATTGCACTTGGTCTTATAGACCCATTTGACTCCAATGACTTCTTTACCTTTTGGCAACTCAACCAAATCCCATGTTTTGTTTCTCTCTATGGCATTGATCTCCTCATCCATAGCTTCTATCCATTTCTTATCTTTGATTGCATCTTCGAAATGAATAGGATCATCAACATGACAATACAAGGCAAATAAGGAATTCATTCCTTCATCGTAAATGTCACTCAAGTTTCTAAATTTCTTACCTCTTTCATTCGGTGTGCAAGTGCTTGAAGATGCACTTGACCTTCCACTTTGTGGTGTGCTTGGAGAAGCACTTTCATTTCTCCTCAAGGGTGTCGCTTGCCGTCCTGGTGTTGGCACTGCTGTTTGGGGATGCGTTTCAGCCACCTCCTCATCATCTTCATCATGAGACAAACAGGTTTTAACATTCACTGTTTTCTCTATGCTTCCATCCCAAGCTTCCTCCTCAATAAATTGAACATCTCTGCTCACAAAAAACTTCTTGGTAGATGGGATATACAACCTGTAAGCTTTGGATTCCTCACTGTATCCAATGAAAAGACATTTATCCCCTTTGTTGTCCAACTTCCTCCTTAGCTGGTCTGGAATGTGTGCATAAGCCACACATCCAAAAACTTTCATGTGGGTGACTTCTTGCTTTCTTCCACTCCATGCTTCTTCCGACACTCTATTCATCACTGCTTTTGTAGGACACGTGTTCAAAATATATGCTGCACAGTTTACAGCTTCAGCTCAATAATCATTTGGCAAATGCTTTGCCTTCAACATGCTCCTCGCCATATCCATGATGGTCCTATTCTTCCTTTCAGCACCTCCATTTTGTTGTGGGGTATACCTTGCTGTAAATTTCTTGTATATTCCATTTTCTCTACAAAACCGTAGGAATTCCTTAGAGATCTACTCACCTCCTCTGTCAGTTCTCAGAACTTTGATACGCAGCCCACTTTGATTTTCCACAAGTGCTTTGAAATTTTGGAATTTTTCAAACACTTCACTTTTGTTCTTAAGAAAATAGACCCAAGTCTTTCTAGTAAAATCATCAATAAATGTTAGAAAATATTGCTTGCCTGCTAAAGATGGAGTTTGTTTTGGTCCACATACATCTGAGTGGACAATCTCTAAGGGTGCCTTTGCCCTTATGCTTTTCCCTGATGGAAAACTTCCTCTATGTTGTTTCCCCAATATGCAACCTTCACAAAGGCTGTCCGGTTTCTCTATCAATGGTAATCCTCTTACCATCCCTTTTCTGCTCAACAAATTAAGACCTCCAAAGTTGAGATGTCCAAATTCAAGTGCCATAACCAATTTTCATCCTTTGGCACGCTTTGGAAAGCCTCTTGGGTAACTGCTGCAATTACTTCTTTGTTTTTCAAATCTGCCCTTATTCTAAGAGGGAACATCCTGTTCCTTGTCATCTTCACTTCAACAATACATCTTTTGCTGGGTGCTATATCCATGATGGTGCATACATCATTCTTAAAGAAAACATTGTACCCCTTATGGACAAGTTGTCCAATACTCAGGAGGTTACATCTCATTCCAAGGACATAGTAGACATCTGCTATGGTTTTCTTTTCACCCTTCCTTGTAAATATTTTGACTTCTCCTTTTCCCATAACAGAAATTTTGCTATCAGTCCCAAGTGTGACTTCAGATTTCACATTTTGATCTAAAGTAGAAAACAGGGCCATGTTTCCTGTCATATGGTTACTCCAACCGGAATCTAGAAACCATATATCTTCACTATTCGTTTCAGCCATGTTACAAACTAATAAAACATTATTTTGGCTTGTATTTTCTCTAGTGATATTTGCACTACAATTGTTACTCATATCATGCTGCTTCTTCCTACATTCATTGGCATAATGCCCATATTTTTTACAATAATAACATTGGACATTGGATTTTTCATACCTCTGTCCTTGAGCATGATGTTGTCCTCTTTGTTGGCTGCTGCCATGGCCTTGATTCTGATCTGAATTGTTGCCTCTTCATTGAGCATTTGCAGGACTGTTCCTTCCACCTCTGTCCTGGCTTCTGCCTCTTCCTCTTTTGTTTCCTCTACCTTGACCTCTTCCTCTTCCAAAAGTCATCTGGGTCTTGAAGGCTTGCTCTAGAGATGATTTTTCATTTCTACTCAACCTCTGCTCATGAGTTATCAGTGATGCATGAAGTTCATCAACTGAAAAGTTTGAGAGATCCTTTGTCTCTTCTATGGTGATGACAATCACATCAAACTTTGAGGGTAGGACCCTCAAAAGTTTCTCCACAATCCTCCTTTCTTCAAGAACTTCTCCATGAGTCCTCATTTGTGTGACCAAACCAATCACATGAGTGAAGAATGAGTCAATGTTATCTGACTCCTTCATACCCAGATTCTCAAAATCTCTCCTTAGCAACTGTATTTTTGCTGTCTTCACTTTCTCCATGCCTTGATAGGTTGTCTTGAGAGTTTGCCATGCTTCTTTGGATGTCTTAGCTACTGCTATCTTTGGAAACACACTCTGGTCTACTGCTTGATACAAAAATACAAGGGCTTTTGAATCCTTCTTCCTATTGCTCTTTAGTAGATCTTTCTCTGCCTGAGTTAATCTATTAAACTCATTTTCATCTGCTGGCTCTTCAAAACCATCTTGAACTAATTCCCATAAATCTTGACAGGCAAACAGGGCTCTCATGGTTATAGCCCAATATTCATAGTTTTTCCCATTGAACTGTGGGAATTGAGGATTAAACATACCCATGCTGGTGCTGGTGCTGGCCATTATAGCACTCCTTAACTTATGCTATAAAATGCTTGACTATGTATTAAAATAACTGATTGTTTCTTCAGAAACTACTCAAAAAAAACTTTGAGGAATACCTGGATCTTTTTAACTGAGTCTTCACCTTGCTGGAGAAGATTTACTGCAGCCAAAAAACTCCTTCCTTCAGCTTCTTTGACACTTCCAAAGAGCCTGAACCTGCTCTGATACCACTAATGGGGATTTTTCTGGTAAAATCCCAAAAACAATAAAAAAAAATTGCACACAGAGACAATGCTCTGTTTCACCACACGATTTTTAACACAGCGGAAATATAAAAAAAAATCTAAGCAGTAGGCAGAGGTTTTATACACCAAGGATTTCTATTCATAAAAGGATTGCTGTTACAGATTAATCTTCCTCTCCCACAGAGGGATTTACCAATTACAATTCACTACAGTGTGAAAATTACATATATATTTCTCACGCTGCTGCGTGGATCCTTTTTCATAAAGAAAACATCTCTTACGCACTGTTGTGCCTCCCTTCAAAAATTGCTTACAACAACCAAAATTTTTTTACATATATATATGACAACCAAGAACTTACATCCGTTTTTCTTCACTTGCCATACTGCCGTAAAAAGGAAAACAATAAAAATTAAATGGTTTTACTGGCTTTTACTTGTGCCCATACTCCCGCTGAAATAAAAAAATGATAAAATTAAAAGTTTCACCAAAACTTACCAACTCACAGTAAATTGCATTTACTGTTTTACTAACAATACTTGCGGTAAAGTAACTTTTACTTTACATTGAATTCACTTTGCAGGCTTATACTTAAACCAGTATTCAATCTGGCTTTGGAAATCCATCGGGTCCGGACTTCATCGCATGGCACACATATATGCAAAAGTTGTGCACCCATGGTTTCCCCGATTGCGAAATACTGTGGACCCGATAATCTATTAAAAGAAAATTAATACCTTCGTCGAGTCCGGCCCATAGGCGATTGCTCATTTGTATTTATGCTCCACTTAAAATGCCGATAGTGATACGCCGATGCGATATCGGCGATCGCTTATCGCAAACATAAGGAACTCTTTAAAAGTTTTCAACTGCCATTTTGCCGATGCGATATCGGCGGATCGCTAATTGTTGGGGTCGCTCATCGCTGAAGTCGCTCATTGCTGAATCGCTGGGGTCTCTCATCGCTGAAGTCGCTAGGCTGCTGCACTTCTTCACCCGATGCGTAGTTGAAATTACTTTTCAACAGATCTCAACTTCTCCCCCTCCACTCCCGCCATTGCTACTGTTAGTGTTTTGGATATTTTTTCTCTCAGAAAAGAGCCATACTCTCCCCTTTCGATTTCGATTCCCGCTTTCAATTCCGTAGCTATTAGCCGGGCATTGAAACCCTGATCATATTGAATTGGGAGGAAGATGAGGGGTATTCCGAAGCTTAATGATTCGATGGTGGAGCTCCATCCTCCATGGCTCAGAAACCCACGGACCGACGAATGCGAGAGGATCCGTGCCTGCGGTACCCAGCGGTGGACGACAAGCCCCCGGTCCTGGGATCAAATCACGAATCCCTCGGGAAGGAATCTATGTGCATTATCTTGGCCCACGTCTAAATATCGCGGAAAACGAAGACACCAGAGGAATGGGAACCCGCTCGCCTCCAACCCTAGTGCAAGCTCTTGGATTTGGTATCTGGATAAAAACACCTCGTTGCCGAATGACACAAAAACAACTGGAGCCGCGCTCTGTCGGTCCAACCATTCCAGTAGATCGGAGCCCTTGCTGCCCTCACCGCCGGGCTGGACAGCGGGACTGAGTGGGCCAACGGAAAGCACGGGAAGTCTAATGGCGTCACTTAGATAACGAATATACTTATCTTCATCTTGAAAGAAGGATTTCACGATTACAGCCATGCATCCGTCCAGGCATCTAGCCATCTGATACACCGGACTGATATATCCGGGAGTTCCCCTGTACAGAATTAACAAATCCAGCGCTTCGTACGGCCTCAACGTGATCACCAACGAAGGGAATCCCAGGGGCGGAGCAACCAACTCCTCCGCGGTAATTTTGTGGTTCTTCAATTTACAAGGGTGGAATGCATGACAACTGAATGCAGTGGAAAGGGTTGAGAAAATAATGACCGGGATGTGCATCTCCGTAGCAGCATTCCGCGTCCAATACTGTTGATGGTCCTGGACGAGATAATCTGGCGAGAGCTGTCTGAGAATGCTGCAGAATGGCTTCTCCATTCCGTCCAGCGCCTTGCAAAGTGGAAACAACATTTTGGGTGGGATGTCTGTGGTGCCTTCCGCGCCGGGTGTGAGGCCCTTCGTAGGTAGTAACGGAAGTGGCAACAGATCGAATTGGCCCGGAAACTCCTGAAGGTGTAAGGAAGCCCTGATTCTGGAAATGTTGAGAGGCGTGGAGAGAAAGGAGATTTTGTGGCCATGGATTTCTAGAGCCTTTGAGAGCTCTAAGAAAAGATTTATGTGACCCTGTGCCAACCATGGAAACATCAGAAAGTGTAGCATCTTTTTGCCATTGTGGCCGTCCATCATATGATCGCGCACCTCCTTATGCAGATTGATGGTATGAAAAAGATGCATTCTATGGCTCGGCCATCATGGACTATATAAAGAATAACGGGCAGTGTACCAACTACCATTCAGTGTACACTACTACTACAAGAAGGGCATTTAGGGCATTTGGAGATATTTTTTTAAAGACAAAAGAAATTTTTTGTTTGAAAAAATCATTTTTTATTTTAGTTATTTTACATTAAAAATTAATATCAATTGATTTGTTATCAATACAAACTTTAAGACAAAAATAGGTTGAGACAAAAATATTTTAAAACAAAATTTTATATTCAAGACAAAAATAGTTTAACACACAAATATTTTCAGACAAAAGTAGTTTGAGACAAAAATATTTTAAGACAACTTTATATTTAAGACAAAAATAATTTAAGGCGAAAATATTTTGAGACAAAACTTTATATTTAAGACAAAAGTAGTTTGAGACAAAAATTTAAAGACAAAACTTTATATTTAAGACAAAAATAGTTTAAGAGAAAATTATTTTAAGACAAAAACAATTTAAGACGAAATTATTTTAAGACAATTTTATATTTAAGACAAAAGCATTTTAAGAAAAAAATATTTTAAGACAAAACTTTATATTTAATACAATGATCACTTTAGATCAAACCTATGTTTAATACGATATTTCACTTCGAATGAAAATGGAGGGCACCGCTAAGTTTCAGGGTGCTCTGTGCACGTGTTCTGAACTGAAGTGTTACACAGTATTTTGTCACCGTCCTTGTTACCCTTTCTCCCGTACATTGGAGGACCTATTTCGGAACCTATGAAAAGTGACGTAACTTGAAAACACCTGCATTGTACCCCTTAGAGTATGTACTTCATATGCCCTGAAGACACCTTCTGCAAAATACCCAAAAATATAGCCCTTTCTCCATTGGCGTTGTTCCACAGTGTATCACTCGCGCCAATGAGGGAAATCCTCCAAAGAGGGCGCGTCAGCTAGCGCTCTGTCTCAGAGTCGCACTAGCGCCAACCCAGTTGGGTAAAGTTTTTAACAAACAAACTTCCGAAGGTTTCCTTCTAACCTATCCATGAACTGATTCCAGTTTGGGTTAGTTCAAGTGTGGGCTTCGAATCTCCCAAGGAGGGAAGTAGTTCTCCACCTCTCATGGAAGCTTCCTAATGATAAGGACAATCCCATGAATCAAGTGGATGGTCTTATCTACTCCTCCTACCTCTATATAAGCTTGTTCATTTTCCTTTGATAAGCTACTTAGTAATTCTACTTTTCAAGCTCCCAAATCTAAGTCCCAAAGTCTGAGAATTGCTAAGCTCATGTTACAAGAGGTCTTGTTCATCTCCATAAGGCTACATCTTTAAGGAGGAAATCCATGTCCAAGTAATCAAGGAGAGAGAGGCTTGTTCCCATCCCCTACAAGCTTTGCAAGGCATGTGTTGCTGATCACCCAGCCAAAGGAGGATTTGACATCAGAACTTGGTTGTATTCTCTTTTGTTTATCAATAATAATAGACGATTATCATTATGGTTCCACTCATGTGTCTTTATTATGATGTTTTGAGTTGTATCCTTTCTGACTGATACATAGTTGCATTTCTTGGGTTTTATGCTTGTATTTGTCTTGTTCTTTGCATGTGCAGGTATCTCTTCACGATGATCGTGAGGATTGTGACCAACTGAAGCGAAAGAACGGAAGTGACGACTCTTCTACGAATACTAGCGTTGGATTCGAGGTAGGCCCTCATTATTGGCCTTTACTTTGCAATTAGGGACTTGCGTGTCAGCGTTGTTTGATTGTTGCTAGACCCCATTTAGGCTAGTGGGATCATCTTTGTCCGCAGAGGGCATTTACCTGTACAACAATTTGGCGACTCCGCTGGGGAGTTGGCTTTTGCCTTGTTTGTTTATCTTGTCTTGTTGTTTGATTTGTAAACTATTAGACGGGGCCTGAAGTCTGGCCAGATAGCCTTCGAAATGCTATTGCTTTGCATTAGTGAAGTAGATCAACGCTACTTCAGTCCATCTCCGGTTTGGTTTGCAAACTGAACAACTTGGGACTACCGCCACGCATCGCATCTAACGCATCCTCCTTGAAAGAAGGATTTCACGATTACCGCCACGCATCCGTCCAGGCATCTAGCCATCCAATACACCAGACTGATATATCTGGGAATTCCCCTGTATAGAATTAACAAATCCCACGCTTCGTACAGCCTCAACGTGATCACCGACGAAGGGAACCCCGGGGGCGGAGCAGCCAACTCCTCCGCGGTAATTTTGTGGTTCTTCAATTTACAAGGGTGGAATGCATAACAACTGAATGCAGTGGAAAGGGTTGAGAAATAATGACCGGGATGTGCATCTCCGTAGCAGCATTCCACGTCCAATACTGTTGGTGGTCCTGGACGCGATAATCTAGCGAGAGCTGTCTGAGAACGTTGTAGAATGGCTTCTCCATTCCATCCAGCGCCTTGGAGAGCGGAAACAACATTTCGGTTGGGATGTCTGCGGTGCATTCCGCGCTGGGTGTGAGGCCCTCCGTGGGTGGTAACGACAGTGGCAACAGATCGAATCGGCCCGGCCACTCCTGAAGGTGTAAGGAAGCCCTGATTCTGGAAATGTTGAGAGGCGTGGAGAGAAAGGAGATTTTGTGGCCATGGGTTGCTAGAGCCTTTGAGAGCTCTAAGAAAGGATTTATGTGACCCTGTGCCAACTATGGAAACAGCAGAAAGTGTAGCGTCTTTTTGCCATTGTGGTCGTCCATCATATGATCGCGCACCTCCTTATGCAGATTGATGGTATGAAAAAGATGCATTCTATGGCTCGGTCATCATGGACTATATAAAGCATAACGGACAGTGTACCAACTACCATTCAGTGTACACTACTACTACACGAAGGGCATTTGAAGATATTTTTTTAAGACAAAAGAAATTTTTTGTTTGAAAAAATCATTTTTTATTTTAGTTATTTTACATTAAAAATTAATATCAATTGATTTGTTCTAAATACAAACTTTAAGACAAAAATAGGTTCAGACAAAAATATTTTAAAACAAAACTTTATATTCAAGACAAAAATAGTTTAAGACACAAATATTTTCAGACAAAAGTAGTTTGAGACAAAAATATTTTAAGACAACTTTATATTTAAGACAAAAATAATTTAAGGCGAAAATATTTTGAGACAAAATTTTATATTTAAGACAAAAGTAGTTTGAGACAAAAATTTAAGGACAAAACTTTATATTTAAGACAAAAATAGTTTAAGAGAAAATTATTTTAAGACAAAAACAATTTAAGACGAAATTATTTTAAGACAATTTTCATTTTAAGACAAAAGCATTTTAAGAAAAAATATTTTAAGACAAAAATTTATATTTAATACAATGATCACCTTAGATCAAACCTATGTTTAATATGATATTTCACTTCGAATGAAAATGGAGGGCACTGCTAAGTTTCATGGTGGTCTGTGCACGTGTTCTGAACTGGAGCTCCCGCGCCCTTGCTTCATCGGTCCCTGCGGCCCTCTCCAGGCCCCCTGCTTGGTAGCCCTTGCTGTTGGGCTCTCAATCCTTCCCGACATCCCCGCAATCGGGCTCTGCCTCCCTCCTTCGGCTAGTGCTAATGTTGGCATAGTGTCCGCATTTGGGTTTTGCAATCGCACAGGAGCATAGCTGCCACCATGAGTGCGCCTGGGGGTGGGGCACCTTCTCCCGCCCCTCCAATCTCTTCAGAAGAAGCATTCAGAAGATTGCTCTCACAGAAAGGGAAGAAACGTTTGATTCCAGAAATCTCGAAATTCATCAAAAACTGGAGGAAATTCCTTAGATCGCCCTGCCAGAAGACAAACTGATAAAAATCGCCATAGCCCTGGCTGACAGAGGGTTGGTAGGACAATTTATGGGACGCTGGCCCTCTATAAAAACAATAGATTACTGGATCCAACACAACTGGAGGCCCCAACTGGAAAACAATGTGATCTGTTATGCTGTCGGAAGAGGGTATTTCATTTTCGAGTTTGCCTCCAAAGAAGATTGAGATTTGATTTTTCAGAAATGGTATGTATTTTATGGAAATCAGGGTCTGTATCTTAATAAGTGGACCCCCGACTTCGATCTCTCAATCGATACCCCTAAAGAGGTCCCAGTTTGCGTCCGACTTCCTAATCTTCCGATCCATTGCTGGAGCTGTCACACCTTGCAGAAGATTGGAAATGGCCTAGGCCGTTTCATTGACAAAGCAGGTAACAAGAGTCAATATACCTGCGCAAGAATCTGTGTGGAAGTTGATCTGGAAGCTGGATTGCCCGAAGTGGTAAAACTTACAGTCGGAGAATGGCATCACTATCAAAAATTCGATTACGAGCAACTATCTTTCAAATGCATAACCTATCACGAACATGGACACTTCCAACGAAATTGCGCAAAAGCTCCACCCGGGGACAAAGTGGACGAAGAAGGATGGAAATAAATAAAAAATGGCAAGGCAGTCCCAAAACCAACTGAAAAGAAAAATTCAGGGCCATTGGTGAAGCCCCAGCCTAAACCAAAAGCCAAAGAAGTTCCAAAAGAGGGTTCTTCCTCTAGGGTAAAGACAGATGCCATTGGAACCCAAGAGGAACCAAAAGACCCGTTGAAGAAAGTGAAAGAAGTAGAGGCAAAGTCAACTCTTCCTCCATCAGAGGATGAACAAGGGGAAAAAGAAGAAAACGAGGAGCGCATCAGTCTGGGCTTCGATTATGAGGGAGATTCAGAAGATGGAGTCTCAGATTCAGATAGCTCGCAAGTCACTCCTATCAAGTCGGCCATGGGTCAAAAGTCTAAGAAGAAATAGAGAGAGGAACAAATTTATCTGGATGTTCTCCAAGGTTCTCAGAAAACTCTCAAAGGAATGATGAATACCAGATCTAGTCGCAAGCATGGTCAGGCTCCAAAAGGAGCCACAACCTTCCAAGCCAGTAAATAATGAAATATGTCACCTGGAATTGCAGAGGGTTAGGCAGCAGGTTGAAAGAAGAAGCTCTGAAAGACATTATAAGGATGTACTCGCCTGAAATCCTTCTCATCCAAGAGACAAAACTGTAGGACCTTCTACTCCTCCAAGCAAGCAAAGCATTCTGGCATAAAGGCCAAGGGAGAGTAGTCAGCGCGAGAGGTGCCTCTGGAGGGATTGCCTCCTTTTGGGACAACTCCAAATATGATCTGATTCATGAAGAATGTTGCCTCCATTGGCTACTCACTAAGCTCCTCCATAAAGAATCTAGCCACCAAGTAAGTATGTTCAATCTTTATGCTCCGGTCTTACAATCTGAGAAAAAAATTTGTTGGGACTCGCTCTAGTCCTATCTTTTCTTCCACAACCCAGAAAATATTAGTATTGCAGGTGATCTAAATGTTATGCTAGCTGCAGAAGAGAAAAAGGGGGGCTCGCTGGTCAGGGACCCAACTAGAAAATGGGTTGAAGACCTCATTTTAGATTGAGAATTGGAGGATATCAAGACCACATCTGGGAAATTCACCTGGTCAAACAAAAGGATAGGCCCTAGCCACATTGCTACTCGCCTGGATAGATTTCTAGTCCAATCCTCCTTCTTGACTTGTGGTCTAATGGCCACCTCTAAAATTCTGTTGAACTACACCTCTGACCATAAACCCATTCTTCTTGAGCTCTCCTTGGATGGAAATCTTGGCCCCATTCCCTTTAGATTCAGTTCTCTATGGACTCATCAATAAGGATTCCAGAAGGTGGTCTCTGAGGCCTAGAACCAGCAAGTTCAAGGATCCCCTTTCTTTGTGTGTGAAGAAAAAATGAGGAGACTTAAAAGGGAGCTCAAGGAGTGGGCTAAAAGGTTGAAACTGCCCACCGCCAAAAGAAAGGAGATGCATGACAGTTTCATAGGCCATCAATTAACAATGGAGAATTCTAATGTAACTCAAATCCTTCTTCAAAGAGAAGCAGAGATACAAAAAGATCTCCATAGAGCAAGTAGGGATGAAGAAGAGTTTTGGAGATAGAAGTCCAGAAATCTTTGGTTACAAGCCGGAGACAAAAATACAAGCTACTTCCATAAGCAAGCTGAAGCACGTAAGCACTTCAAAACAGTAAATGAAATTCACTATCAAAACATTGTGGTTAAAGATTATGAAGGCATAAAGCAAGAAGCCCACTCCTTCTTCAATGATCTTTACTCTACCCCAAAAGACCCTCCTATCGATTCTCAAGCCTATCTGATTGATCTTATTCCTCACTATGTTCAAGATTCTGACAATATTATGCTGACTGGTCTGATCAGTATGAATGAGATTAAAAAATCTTTGGATTGCATGGATCCGGATAAAGCCCCAAGCCCTGATGGGTTCACTACAAGGTTCTACCTGACTTGCTGGCCTACAATTAAAAAAGACCTTCTGAGAATGATCCATAAATCTCAGACCTGCACCAAGATTGGAGGCAGTACCAACTCAGCCTTCCTTGCCTTGATTTCGAAAGATAAAGGCACCACCGATTTCAGTAGATTCAGGCCCATCTGTTTGTTTAATACAAGTTATAAGCTGATTACAAAAATAAGAGCCAATTGTATTAAGAAAATTATGCTAGTCATCATCCCTGAAAACCAAGGAGGATTCATAAAAGGGAGAAAGATTCTTGAGAATATTGTGTTGGTGCAAGAAGCAATTTATTCAAGTTGTCATCGAAAAGAGACAGGCATGGTGATTAAGCTAGATTTGACAAATGCCTTTGACAGGGTGAGACATGATTTCCTGTTTTCTGTGATGGAGAAATTTGGCTTCTCAAAAGTTCTCATAACTTGGGTGAAAGCTTGAATTGCCTCCCCTTGGATAGCGCCTCTGGTTAATGGTCGTTCAACGGAATTTTTCTAGGCCTCGAGGGGGCTAAGACGAGGTTTCCCTTTGTCCCTCTTCTTTACGCCATTCAAGCTTCGGTGCTCAACTTTCAGCTAGACTACTGTCAACAGATCCAAACTCTACCAGGCCTGAGAATGGCTCACAATGTTAAAGACATAAATCATGCCCAGTTTGCTGATGATACATTATTGCTTGGAGGAGGTAGCATAAATTCTGCTAGAACCTTCAAGAAGGAGCTGGACATTTATAGGGAGGTTTCAGGCAGCAAGATTAACTATCTAAAAAGCACGATCTATGGCTGGAATTGCTCGATCAAAGATTTGACAGACATAGCAAGGCTATTAGAAATGGAAAGAACCTTGACCTGGGAGTCATTTAAGTACCTTGGGATCCCAATCTTCAAATCAAATCCTAAGGTATCTCACTGGATATCCCTGCTAGACAAGTTAAGACTTAGAATACAAGCTTGGGGAGTGTCATGGTTGAATAATGTTGGGAAGGTAATCCTTATGAAATCTGTTCTCATAAGTCTCCCAGTTTATCAGAACTCCATTCTGCTAGCCCCAAAAAACTTTATTAGTAAAGTGGATGGTCTCCTGAGAAGATTTCTATGGGAGGGAAAAATAATGAAAGAAGGCTCCATTTAGTTGATTGGGACACTATTAAGAAGCCGTTCTTGGAAGGAGGTCTCCAAATGCGGGATCAGGTAGCCAAAATCTTTCTCTAGGCTCCAAGCTCATTTGGAACATTGTTTCTGGGAATCCTAGTTGGAGCAAGAGAGTTCTATGGACAAAATATTTTCATGGGTAGTGTTTGAGGTGCTTGGACCAGCCTCCTAGAATTTCCTAAGGATCACCAGTTTTGAAACTCTGTCTCACAACCTTGAAACTCTTCAGTCATAAGCTTTATTGGATCCTAGGTAATGGGAAAAAAATAAAAATTTTGGAAGATTTGATTCTTGGAGATCAGCGCTTGAATCAGATGGCAGAACTGGAAAATATCAGAGCTTGGCTTCAAGCCAACAATCTGGAAACCCTTTGGGACATCTCCAATTGGACAAATGATGTAGAAAGTCTATGGGATGGTTGGAATTTGGGGGAGGTCCCTCATTCGCTGGATGGTGAAGCCAATTTATTGTTGGATTTTCTACAGGGAAAATCTCCCTCAAAGGCCTCTTCTAAGGACAAAAGAGGGTGGGGTTCTCTTTCAGGCTCTTACTCAGCAACAGAAGGTTACAAAAGTATGATGGATGTTCCTAGCATCCCCCCAGAGTCAACTCAATGGAAATTTATTTGGTCTTTTCCCGCTCTCCCCAAAATTGACTTCTTTTACTGGACTCTAGCGCATAAAAATATCCTCACTAGAGATAACCTGAGGAAGCGTGGAATGGAAGGTCCCTTCAGGTGCCCTCTTTGTGCATCAAATGAAGAAATGGCTAACCACCTGTTCTTATTTTGCCTCTTTGCTCAAGAAGTTTGGAAGGGTGTCCTGATGTTAGGACTTGACAAAATAGAGCTTCCAGGAAATATTCAGGATCTGCTAAGAAACTGGGCCAAGTTATCCCCATTTTGTCTCTCCAAAAAAATACTTCTCAATACTGGCTAGATGTGGATCCCCAAATTCACATGATGGAGACCGTGGTTGGAGAGGAACAACAGAATATTTAGGGAGGAGAGTTGTAACCTACTCAGAATTATCACTAAGATCAAAGCTCTATTGGGGGAGGCCTTAGAAACCAAACCCTCCATAAGAAATGGCATGATTCTGGACAGCGAGGAAGATCAATGGTTAAAGAGCTTGTTCCAAATCATCAGAATAGATCCATTCCTCTTGCTAAAGCCCCTTCTCATTGGGAAATTCATCTGGAAGAACAGGAATTCATCAAATCGAGATCTACTTTGGATGGTCACTGCCTATTCTTCGATGGCGCCTCTAAAGGTAACCTAGGAAAGGCAGGTGGCGGGGGAGTTATCTTAAGCCGAGGTGGCTCAAGTAAGTTGCGCTTTGCTTGGGGTATGGGGCATGAAACAAAAAACAGAGTAGAGGCTCTTGCTCTGTGGCAGGGTCTAAATTTGGCTATCAAGAGGAATCTCCTCTCCATCTCAGTATTTAGAGACTCCAAACTAATTATACAGGCTATGAACTCTCAAAAGATCCCTTCTCAGGTGCAGTTAGCCCCCATTCTAAAAAAAATCAGACTATTGTTGCCAAAGCTCCACAAAATCTCCTTCTATCATGTTCTGAGGAAGTTAAACTCACAGGCGGACTTGGCAGCCAACCTAGGCTGTCTCAGGAGCAGGAGATCTCTTTAGTAAATGATGTTGAATCAGATTGCAACATTCCTTAATTCTGGAGATTTCTCGGCCTCTGTTCCTTTAAGCATTTCACTGATTCAGATTCTCCAGAATTCGGGACAAAACCATTTTGAGCTGGCTGCTGTTAGGAAACACAGACTCATCCACAATGGAATTCAAAACGCAACCATGGCATTTTCAATCTTTGTTCATCGTTGGGGCATTCACGAGGGCCTCTTCAAGGCCAATTTACCGCTCTTGGTATTCTTGAACACTATATAACACTCCGCCAGACATTTCAAAATGAAATCATAGTGATTCATGGGATGATCCAGCACTTCGACGCGTTGGATCTCCTCTCTGCAAGCTAGGAAGCAGAGCTATGTCATGGAAAGCAAAAGTAGTGGAATTTCAAGGCACCATTTTGTAACCAAATCAAGTTCTTTTTCAATCCTCTATCTGCATTCAGAGTGTAACTCATTCAGTGAACTATTCAAAAGAAAAAACTTCTTTCCTCACCGATTGTAACAAGGAAATACAGGGCTTCAGTGTTAAAGTCCTCGGCAGCTAATTTGCCAAATTTTAAATAAAAACTAACCATTTATTTTAAAAAAAATGGAAAGTGGAGTTCTTAGGGTTTGACGCACTCTGCAATTGGCAGACCTTCATAGACTATGTTGTTCTGCCATTAACCTTCAGCCATAAGGTAGCTACAACACAATAAGGAATAGCTATCATGCAGTGGAACCCCCTCAGGATGAGGACATGATGCCTCCCCCCGCTGATAAGGAAAACGGCCTGCGACAGACTGAGAATGTCAGGATGGATCATCCAGAAGATACA
>APFE030186388.1:0-15551 GCA_000404065.3 Pinus taeda | reverse complement strand
AAGATACTCCAAGCTCACAAAATACTATAATCCCCTTCCCAATCGTGCATCATGAAGCTCGTCTCATGGAACATCAGAGGGCTCAACGGCCCAGGGAAGGGATGATTAATAAAGAACATTCTACAACAGGAAAAACCTCAAATTCTCTTCTTGCAGGAGACCAAGTGTAATTCCACAATGTTGGATCAGATCCTTGCCAAAGCGTGGCCAAGAAGCAGAGAAGTGGCAGTGGAAGCCATGGGAGCCTCAGGAGGGCTAGCCATCGTATGGGATGATAGAGCTATAACACTTACCAACATACATGCCAGTAAGCACTTTATTTAGGCCAAGTTTCATTTAACAAAGACAAATGTTCATGGACACTTAACTAATGTCTACTTCCCCCAGGAGGAAAAAAACAAAGTAGACACACTAAACAACCTAACTCAGAAAGATCCCACCCACTTTGGATCACAGGAGGGGACTTCAACATGATTACAAGATTGGAGGAAAAAGGAGGAGGAGGAATCAAGCTAGACTGTGAAAGCACGCACTTCAAAAACTACATTCATAACAACAAGCTTATAGATATGGAATTCAACAATGGAGTTTATACTTGGAACAACAAGCATGCAGATACCCACCAAATTGCATCTCGGTTAGACAGATTCCTGATCTCTGATAATGCAATACATCTTGTTGGGGTTCTCTTGGCCTCTATATTGCCACTCTCTGGCTGGGACCATTGGCCTATTAGGCTTCACTGGCAAAGACCGGTACACAATGTTCGTAGGCCCTTTTGCTTTGAAGCCTTTTGGCTGAATCACCTCAATTTTCATAACCTGATAACAGAGACATGGAGAAATTTCACACCACCAGAAGGCGCAAAAATGTATAAGCTCCAACTAAAGCTAAAACATATCAAGGAAAAAATAGAACAGTGGAATCACTTTACCATCGGCAATATCTTTCAGGCGCAAAACACTCTTGAACAAGAAATGCAAAGATTACAGCAAAGAATCATAGCTGAAGGCAGATCCGAAACCATAGCAGAACAAGAACGTCAACTACAAACGCAAATCTCAGAAAGAGCAAGATAGGCAGAGATTCTTTGGAGACAAAAATCAAGGATCTGATGGCTTAAAGAGGGCGAACGTAATACAAAGTTCATCCACCATACCACTATCCAACAGAGAGTGCACAACAGCATTACTCTCCTCCAAAATCGACAAGGGGAACATCTAGAGAAGCATGAAGATATAGAACAGGAACTCCTCACACACTTTAGAAAGGTGCATCAAGAAACAGAGACTGATTGGCTGCCAGCTATAGAGAAGATCATCAAGATTACTCCTAAGATCGTAACTGAGGAAAATAATCAAATACTCCTCAGGCCTATTTCTTTATAGGAAGTAGAGACAGCTATGCGATAACTCAAAGTGGGAAAAGCATTCGAACTAGACGGCTTCACTGCAGACTTCTTTCACAACTTCTGGGATCTAATCAAGGAGGAAGTCTAGCAAGTAGTTGAGGAATCCTTTAATGCCACCTTCATCGCCCTCATCCCTAAGGAGGAGAACAACCAGACTCTGGACAAATTTTGACCTATTGCACTATGCAATGTATTGTATAAAATTGTCCCCAAAGTAATCGCCACATGCCTCAAGCCCCTGCTTCCTCTTCTTATATCACCGGAGCAATCAGGTTACGTGGAAGGAAGGCAGATCACTAATGGCATAATTCTCACTCATGAAATCATTCACTCCCTAAGGCAAACCGAAAAGGCAGGTATGCTCCTAAAAATTGACCTCTCAAAAGCTTTCGACACTTTAAGCTAGAAATATATTCGAAAAATACTACTAGTCTTTCGCTTTACCCCCCCCGGGTAAGATGGATTATGAGTCTCATCACTTCTACCTTTTTCTCAATTCTTGTCAATGGGACCCCCTCTACCCCCTTCCACCCATCCAGAGGTATCCTACAAGGGGACCCTCTCTTACCCTTTATATTTGTTATTATGACGGAAGGTCTTGGACGTTACATAAAATATGCCCTTCAAAACTAGCATTTATGTGGCCTTTCTTTCCAGAATATCCCTGCTTTCACCCACCAGCAATTTGTGGATGACAATATGTTATTTGGTCATCCTTCGGTCCAGGAAGCCCATAAGATGAAATCAATTTTATCTGACTTTTCGGATGCCTTTGGCACCTGCATTAAAAAATCAAAATCTCAAGTCTTCTTCTTTCACACACCTCCCATCACTCAAGCCACCATAGCCAGAATTTTGGGCTTCTCGATTGCATCTTTGCCCACCAAATACCTAGGAGCTCCAATGACAGCCTCTATCTTAAAGCACTCATCCTGGAAAATTCTCCTAGAAAAACTAGAAGCCCATATCTCTTCATGGACCTTGAAAGCTCTCAATATTGTGAGCCGCCTAGTTCTAATCAAGGCAGTGCTACAATCTATGCTGCTCTACCTCTTCACGGTCTTGGCAGCACCCAAATGGGTTCTTAAAGCAATCAAAAATCTTCAATGGGATTTTTTATGGGGGAATACCAAACAAAAAAGAAATTGGGCTCTAGTAAGGTGGGAAACAGTTTGTCGCCCAAAATCCTTTGGAGGCACTAGATTACAGGATCCTCAGCATAGCAACGAGGTCATGGGAGCACACATCTAGTGGAGATGGCTCTTGAACCCATATACTGCTTGGGAAATCCTCTGGACAGCTAAGTATGCTCATAATAGACTAGTGGATGATTTAATTTGGCTCAAAGAAGTTGGCACAGGCTATCTAATTTGGAATGTTGCCAAACAACATAAAGATCTAATCCAACAAGACATTTTTTGGGAAATCAGGAATGGAGATAATGTGAGGTTTTGGGAGGACTCCTAACAGCAAAGACCAAAATTGAAGGACCTACTCACGCCCCACCATCTCCAGGATTGGGTAGAGCAACTAATGATCAAAGTAAATCAACTTTTGGAGGAAGTTCACAACGAAGGTTATAGGCAATGGTTATGCTCAAACCTCATTCTTGGGAAAGCCATGTAATACATCAAAGATAGCCTGGATACAAAACTCTCAAATAGGAAAATTTGCTAATCAGATAAGAAAGACATCATCAGATGGGGTTATGAAACGA
The DNA here is from genome assembly GCA_000404065.3 of Pinus taeda. Lineage (NCBI taxonomy): Eukaryota > Viridiplantae > Streptophyta > Pinopsida > Pinales > Pinaceae > Pinus > Pinus taeda. The sequence goes on along the minus strand of APFE030186388.1, from coordinate 12,423 downwards.
GTGGTACCTTCACTTCTCGGGAAGCATATCATATAATACTAAGGGACCATACTGTCAAGGATAGCCTCTGGGACAAAGTTTGAGAACCACCAATTTGGCCAAAAATCTCCACCTTTCTCTAGTTTTTGTGCCAAAATAGAATCCTTACTTGGGATAATCTAAGGAAATAGAGTTTTCACGGACCTTCCATTTGCCCAAATTGTAAACAGGCAGAAGAAACTAAGGAACATCTCCTAAACTCATGTTTGTTAGCAACCCGACTTTGGGAGAAGGTTAGCTTTAGATGTCAAAGAGATGGACGAAATAAGGAGAATTCAACGAGCACTATTCGTTCTTGGGCACCTCACCCTTATAAAAGCAAAATCTTAAATGGCTTATGGAAGCTAATACTAGGTTTCCTCATGTGGACAATTTGGAAAGAGAGAAATAGCTACATCATCAAAGACCATTCCTCTCCCATAGAAGTTCTATGGATCAATATATGTCAAAACATACGAGAAACCTTGATGCTCCAAACGTGGCTTGATGATGATTTCCTATCCACACCACAGGAACAAAATATATGGCTGAACTGGAACCTTCCGTGGAACCATGAGCAGGTACACCTAAGGAAAATCCCTCCCTTTGGAGATACACATAACAAATGGACTCCACCCCCACCACACATGGTACTACTCAACTTTGATGGAGCATCAAAGGGAAATTTAGGTAAAGCAGGATTTGGGGGAATATTTAGAAATCACAAGGGCAATGTTCTCCAAACATTCATGGGGTCAATAGGTTTGGATACAAACAACTCAATTGAAATAGAAGGCATTTTCCAAGGACTTCTCCTGGCTCAGAACAATAGATTCTTCCCACTCATAACTGAAGGGGGCCCTCAGATCTTACAGGGAACTCCAGCACATAAAGTTGTTAGCAGTTGGAGATTGGTGGAAAGGTTGGAACAGAGTGAACAGTGGTTACTCATTCATAGAGTAGTTACCATCAGGCTCACTTGTTGGAATTGTAACAAAGTAGTAGACCTCCTAGCAAACATTGGTGTTGAAAGTGGTAAGACTCTTCATGTAGGAGCTCTTAGCACTATAGCCAATACTCATCAATCACAAGATTTCAATGATCTAGTGCAAAAGGAAAGGGAAAATGCAGAGGAAATGCACTCGGATGTGGGTGTCAACAACAACATTTAAATGACAAGACGGATTGTCCGTGGGTTGGGAAGCCATTTGGCTAAGTGCTTCATCTTGAGAGCTCACCGCAGATGGATTAAAAACACCTTGCAGGTGACATTTATTGATTCTGAAAGTTGTGACGAGCTCACCTCCTTCAACACCATGGCCCCAGCAAACCATTTTGTTACTCCTCCCCTTCTCCATGGCATTTTTCCTCTGCAAGCGGCTGAACCGTGTTTTAGAACTGCTACAGGCAGTCACTCGCTAATTCTCCCTTGTCAGGATTTTGGTAATGGTTTTCATTTTTCGCATTCCCATCATTGACTTCTTGATTGTGGTTCGCCCACCCCTGCTCCATTCATCATCGCCTTCATTCCAATTCTTCCGTTGTCAATTCATCCATGGCTCACCTCAGGCACTGCATGCACAATAGGCGTGGAGGTTCACATGGAGGTTTTAACCGCTCACGAGCTTCTACCAGTTTCACCTCTGACTCCTTGGACTCAACTACTTAATTGCCCAACTCGCTCATTAACCCCACTCATAGTTACCTGAATACCAAAAGTGGGAGAGGTTGGAGGGATAATGTTGTCCACACTGTGGATCTCCCACTTCTTCCTCTTTCTGGCCCTCCCAACACACAATTTCATTTCTGCAGTTCACTAAACAAGCCTACAATCATTGCTACCATCACAATTTATTTTAAGGAAGAGTCTGTGATGCAAGCTACTCTGTCCAGTCGTGGGAACAAGCAGAACAAGGAAGAGACAGGTAGTTATGGGATCAGCAACAAGCAGCAAGGTGAAAGCAGTAAAGCTCTACATGACAAAGATAAAGCTAGGGATGCTGGTAAGCTACAGATGGATGCTAAAGGCATTGTATATGCTCCAACTGTTCAAGGTCACGGTGCGTCTAAAGAGGATGATGATTGGTATCAGTTTGCTTGCCGGATTGACGAAGAGTTAGCTCCGGAGGAACCACCAGCCTAACATGTGGCCTCATGCAAAGGTCTCCGGCTTCTAGGTGGACTTGTCTCAATTTTTGTGGTTTTTGGTTTCTCACAAAGGTGTCCAGCTTCCAGGCAGATATGTTTCTATGATTCGTGGTTTTGTGGTCTGGATGTGTTCTGTCTTCATGCCAAGTGTCTTGAATTCTCTGGTTGACTCTCTGCCAGGTGGAAATGGCATATTGTTACTTGGTTATGTCCCTGTCTTTTTGGTTCAGGATTACATTCCTCTAATTACAATTGAAAAATTGATTGTGACAGTGCGCCCTAAGTCGGCCAGCGTGTAGAAAACTATTGTCTTGTGCTTATACTGAGGCTATTATTTTACTTACCATTCACATTATCTTATATAAAGACAACAATTTTTTGGGCTCTTTGTTTTGTGGGGGTAGTTGACTAAGAAGAACGTGACAAGTTTCATTGACAAGATTTCTCAGACATCAATTGCTCTTCTGTCCCTTTCATATATGTGGATATGATTAGAGACAACTTGTCTATTGTTGCATTCGGCACTACTACACAGAGGGGGACTTTAAGACAATTTTTTAAGAGAAAAGAAATATTTTGTCTTCAAAATTTCAATATGAGGTGATAGTAAAAAAAGGTAAAGGTAAAGGATTAGGGGTCTGTCTACTGGAATTCATTGAGTGGTTGGTTTACCATGGTTGTGAAGTGATATTCAACAAAGGAAAAGCATTCCTGAGACACATAGCCATGGGGTAGGTGAAGCAGATTGGGGTTCGTGTGAAGAACCTGTATAAGCCAGATGTGGAAGAATGTGCTACAATAAGCACTAAGGCAGAGAAAGTGAAGGTCGTGATGTCAATGAAATTTGGCACAAAATACTTGGTCATTTGTATCATGGTACCTCGAATATTATAGAACAAATAACCACTCGCCTCTCTAAAGGAGCACTTAAGAAATAGGATATATGCAAAGGATGTACATTACAAAAGTACATAAAATCCAAATTCCATTATCAGGACAGCAAAGCACATGCAATCCTAGAAAGGATCCACTATGATGTTTATGGACCTTTCTCGACAACCTACATTGTCAGACACAAATATTTTGTCACTTTTATTGATGAATTCTCATAGAAGCGTTGGATCTTCTTCACGTGGAATAAAGATGAGACATTCTCTGGGTTCGTAGAATTCAAGACAATAGTTGAAAACGAAGCTAGCAAGAAGGTGAAGGCTTTGTTGTAGAGGCTGCAACACCCTCCAAAATTTTTGCCTCCACTTAAATTTTAGAGCCTACTATGGATATTGTGATCAATCGTTCCTTAGTCACTTATTGGTAAGTTGATGATCTCAAGCTCCCCTTTTCGATTTGAAGAGTCATTTATGCTTTTATGTTTACATAGAATGTGTCATCTTTGGGCATGGGGGTAATCGCTTGTCATGCAAAGGGAGGTTTGTTTTGCTTCAAGGGGAAATATTTATGAGAATGAGACATGTTTAACACTCATTTCCCACACTCGTACACAAGTGTCACCTTTATCCTCCCAAAGTCTATAATCGGAGCCACACTTTTCATAAGCTGCCACCAAGGTTGTTGCATTAAGTGAAGTATGTGTTATATGTTCTGGATGGTCTATGTTGTATCGATAAGTTTTCAAGTGTGTGATTATAGTGAAGTTTTATCACTATTCACATAAGTTCCACTGATCCCACACTTAGCTAAATTTCGGAGTTTCCTTAGAAACCTAGCCTCATCCAAATTTCCTGAACTACACACTTCACATATGTAATCCTCAAGATTTTCCATTACTTGTTCAAACCATGCAATGCGCAGAAATCCCAACCTCCCTTACCATTCAAAAATGAGTAGTGGTTTCCTCCAATGTCCTTCCCTCAGCCGGAACCCACTGTCTCCAAAAACTGTGCAGTTTTTTTCCTTGATTACCCACTCTACCCTACATCCTAAAATTGCATAGATGTGTCCTCCTAGGTCCTCATCCCAAGTAGTGCCTTACATCCTAAAACTATGTAAAAGTGTCCTCCCAAGGCCTCATCCCGCAACAGTCACTTCCCGTTGAAACTACACAATTATGTTTCTCACGAGCCACGAAGAAAGATGACATGATAGATGACTCTCAAGGAGCTAAGGAGACAAATAAGCAGACCAAGAAACCCAAGGTATGATAGAATATTAGGACCGCATGAAGATTCCATCTGATGCATAACTCTTTGGAGGCTAGGCATGGAATAAAAAGCACATCTTTTGAAATGCACCTCTTAATGTAGCTGAAAAGTTTGTTTATCATTGTCATATCATTCCGTCTTCAATGAAATTCATGGTTCCAAGAACTGAAATTCATTCCATGTGTTTGATCTATGTGTCTTTCTCTCTTTCAATTATTTATTACATAGCTTAGAAGATGAAGAGTATTACCACTTGTTTCTTTAAGCTACTGAGGTTGTGACCAACATGATCTTATGACTAACTAGGCACGATGAAAGGCATCCTAAGTGGGATGAAAGATGTTTGATGATATGTATGTAGTCAGTACACTCCTCTACATTACTTCTTTGCATTAATCCTTGCTTTTTATCTTGCATGTACCCTCACTGCCCGTTAGATTTGGCTACCCGCTGCCAATAGTCTCTTAGCTCATTCCTGACAAAGCAGGTGAAGGAATTTCCTTCAACCTGATTTCTTCAAGGTTCTTCATAGAAATTATAGAGCTAAGAGAAGGAGATGTGGAATCTCACTATCAAACTCTTGAAAATACTTTGCATGTTTGAATATATCCAAACAATTAAGCTATCACTCAACAACATTGTCAATCTTGGAAGACTCAAGAAAGATCACATCTCTAGATATTATAAACTTCTTATTCACTTCATCATAGAGATGGTATGCTTTGGAGGTATGAGTACCCAAAGAATATACATGTGTGATTCCTTGCACTAAGTTTTTTATTTGTTCCTTAGGTATGAAGGCATAATATGAGGAACCAAAAACCCTGAGATGCCTCACCAAAGGAATGTGGCCATACCACATTTGATAGGGAGTGTTACTTCTAATAGCAAGAGTTGGACACCTATTATTTACATACACAATGCATAGAACCACATCAGCCCAAAACCTTATGAACTTAACATGTGAACTATGCCAAGTTCATAGTGAAAGTAATACATTCCAATTAACTATGTGTTGAAAAATGCAGCAAGAAATTCTCAGTTTGATTTTTCCTTGATTAAATTGAAAAAATTCAAATTTCCACATCAACGGACAACTTGGATGATGTTAACTTGTGTGACATGGCTTGTGTCACCTAGTTTACTCAATAAATTTGAGTTGGAGGAGTTAGAGTTCAGTTCTGCATATGCGATTGCTAACTTGTGGCAATAAAGGTAAGTTATCTCAGGTTGTTGTCAGTTAAACTAGTTCTAACTTTTGGAGGAACTAGTGTAAGGTCATTTAAGCAGTGGGACTTTAGTCAAACGCGGTGATGATCTAGTTAACTGATCAATCAACCCAAAATAGTTGGGGCATGAAGAGAAGTCAAGTCCCCTAAAATTGGTGGAGATTTGAAGGTAGTTTTAATTTCTTGTAGCTCACACAGTAGCAAGAACTTGTTATAACCATAGTGGAGGAGGTAGCTTGATTAGGAGCTTCCTGTGAAATTAGAGAGTGAATGATTGTTGGTAGCATTAATATCCTACCAGCAATTTGTTTTGCACCACACCTCAATGTTTTGGGCATGGTTTTTGAGGATGGATATATTTTTTTTATGCTTTTTGCTCATGCACGTCCTCACTAAGTATTTTGGGAGGTCTGTTATAGTTCCTTGCATGCACATCCTCACTAAATATATTTTGGGATGTCCATACTAGGTCCTTGTAAATTTCTATTTGCCAAGGCTTAACTACTTATGATCTTAGGTGCTCACAACAATTTGATAGTTTATGGCACTTTCCAAATCACCATTCCTGAAAGGATCCAACAAAACGACTTCAGAGGAAGATGAGAAGGGAAAACTCTTATTGGAACTAGCCTAGAACTAGTGGAATTGGTTGGTCCCAATGGTTTTAGAGTTGTACTAGTCTAGTTTGGTGGTTCAGATTGGATAAGGTTGGTCTTGTATTGAACTGACCTTAAAACACCAAATTCACTAGTTCTCTAATAAACTGACCAATTATGAAGAATGTAGTGCAACATAGCTAATGACCACCAAATAATAATTTTTTAATAAAAAATACTGAAAAGGAAAAAAAAATTATTAACTCGAGGGCCCTACAAAACCTAACTCTAATAATTAATGGTAATACTTAATTTTTAAAGTTAAATTAAAAGTTGACATTCTCCTTATCTTTCCTTTTTGAAAAGGAAAGATAAGGATAATGTCAGCTTTTACTTAAATTTTTAATATTAACATTACTTGTTTCGAGTTGTTTCAGAGTGGTTCCAACTTCATTCAATTTTGAGAAAGTCAAATTTTATATCCCATTCAAAACTTGGTGGTTATTGTTTGAACCGCTTCTTTATAATGAGTCCTAGACTTAGACTTCCAATTTTTCAAGTGCAGTTATTGCATAATCATATTCCTTGTGAGACTTTGCAGCAGAAGTTGATCTTTAATCCATTGCAAGGACTTGACCTAGCATAGGGAACCACCAACTACCCCTCCCAAGTTGCACCTTAACATTGAAATTTTCTTTTTTAGTAGACATTAATTTTATCCATTAGATCATTTCTTCCACTGTGACAGTCCAACAACACCCCTGCCAGCATATGTTTGACAATCCATCTCATCTTTACAGCTACCTTATAAACACTCTTAAATCTTGTGTCTCCAATATAAAAGAGGAAGAACCAGAAAGGGCCTTCTTGGCCCTCTTCACAACCCACAATATGTTTAGCTTCTCTCTTGTGCTTACACTCTAGTCTTCTCGTAGCTTCAGAATGGTGAATCTTAAACACATTGTCATGATGTCCATTCAGGGAAGCATAATTCACCCTTTGTTTGAATCAAATTACCCACTAGCATTCTCTTTACCTTGAAATTCAGGCATATATTTTCCTTCTAGATGACTGTTAAGCTTCCCATCTCTATTTCGCCTCCCTTTCCTACCCTCATGAACTCGATAAGCTGAATTTCACCAATCTCAATATATTTGAGTTAAACAATCCATCCAACTGGGTAGATTGAGTTGAGACCCTTTTAGAAACTAAATCCATCCATCCACAATGATAAATCCCTCCCCAACAACAACATCATGCTCTGTTCGAGATCTATCTTTCCCATGATCACTATAAATTTCCGAGTCCTTCACTTACATATTTGGTAACATCATCATTCAGATCACTTATACTTTGTTGTGTTGTTTCTTGTGTTATGATTTCCTTTAATGGAAATATCTCCCTAGTAGGCATGAGTAACTAAATTCAAGTTCTTATTGAACTCTTGCGTTAACATAATTTTCATTTTGACCTATTTGGTTTCAAATTCTTGTGTGCTTGGTTTACTGGTTGACTACTAGCATTCACCAAGTGGTTATTGATGATCATAGTTAGTCTAGAGTGAACGTTGGACTTTGCCTTGAAAACCAAGCCCTAAGAATAAGCACTTATCATGGAACATTTCAGAGCCCACACTAGTCGAAGGCCAATTGTGCAGTGGGACTTTAGTCAAACTCAGTGATCATCCAGTTAATTGATCAATCAACCCAAAATATCTAGTGCATGGAGAATTCGAGTTACCCAAATATGGTGGAGATTCCAAGGCAATGTAACATCAATTGTAGACTAGCCTTGAGTGTACAGGTGTTAGATGCTTTCCCCCTTTTCTTGCTTATTCATTCATTGCCAAACACTATACCACGAGTTCTAAGAATCTTATGGATACTATCACCACAATAAATGTATATTTTATTTTATACGAGACAAGAATTGTATATTTACCTTTGGGACACTCCAAAAATATTTTGGTGCACCTTTGTGACCTTTATGACTTTATGACCTTAATTCCCATTCCATGTTCATCCATGTGGACACACTTTATGATGTTCTATGACAGCCTAATGTCCTTGTCAACTTCCTCTCATCTTCCTTGTCATGTTTTCAAGACTTGTGTATCCAACAAGAAATTTGGGAGATGAATGCCATCAAGGTAGAAAATCAAGGGGGTTTCAAGTCATTTATTTAGGGTTCCCACTAGCATAGTCCCACACATTGATCCACCCAATCCCTAAATTGGGGTCTACTGCTATTTCAATTAATTATTAGATGATCATGGTGGGCCATAATTCCAAGTTAAATATTATGACTCTTCATATGATATTATTGGAGATACTTGAGGACATATCTTTTTGGCTAAAGGGTTAAGGGAGGATTTTGACTACAATATCGACCCATCAACCATATCCTCAACATTTGTCCCATCAACCATATCCTCGACATATCTAACCAACAATGAAGAAGACAACTGAGGTGAAGCATGGGCATCCTCTCTCGCCCACGTTGTTCAGCATATATATCAATCTATGAATGCCTCTACACTCCACCAACTTGCATCAATAAAATTTTGGGTCTCACCACTATCTTCCAAGATGGATACATGTTGTCCCTGCATTGTGCCTTTGATTGCAGAGTGGCTAATAATCATAGTTTATCATGGATGATTGTGATTGTACGTAACATCAATGGTCCAATTCATTTGTTTGGTGCCCAATGTTGGTGAATCATTTTATTTCATCATGGTAGCATATATTACCTTTTTTAAAGCAAAAATATATTGAAAATGAATTAAGTTATGTCTCATTAAAATGTACAATATTATTGTGTTGTGATAGCTTTGCATATTATATGTATCATATATCTATAATCACTTATTTCAAGCCTACTTTAAGAAATAAAGGAAGAGGTGCAAGCCCTTGCCATAAGGACTCCCACCAACTCCTCTTCTCGTAGAAAATTTTCAAACGTTAGCCCATAAATCAAACACATTCCCTTGTTTCTCTAGTTTGGAAACCCTTGGATGTTTTTTACAATGAACTCATCCCAACCACTACTTTAACCATATATTGAATGCCTTTGATTGGTAGGTGTAAATTATTTTGATTGATTCCTGGAGAGGTGTGAAATCTAATTTTGCATGACATGATACAAACACCAAATTTAACCCGTGGTAGCCAAAATTTTAGCCTTACAACTCTCTCATCCAATATTAGATACTTCACTAATTATTCAATGGGTAATCTACTTAACAATATAATAAATATTAGAAGCATTCATATTAATATAAAAAATAAGAATAGTATTTAACATTAAGTTATAATGCAGGTAACTGTCAAGTTGACATATTCTCTGCCTTGGAAAGTGAATAGTCAGCTTGACTTAATGTCCGATGTTAGTTTTAAAACAATTAAGATAAAATTGTTTAAGAGAACTCACATAGATCTATAAGTGCTGAGATGATAAATATGATGCAAAAATTTACTAAAAAGTTCACATTGTAAAAGATCTTTTCACTTATAGTAATATGACCCCATTCCTTCCCGGCTGCGGGTGATCATAAATGAGGGAGGTACAGAGGCGGGCTTCCCACTGGGTAAGTGGCAGCCCAGCGCCGCCATCTATCCGGCTGAATTAAAGGCCTGCCACCCCTTTCGTTTCAACATGCATGCGGGCAGTATAATCCACCGCAAGCTAGCCGCGCATTGCATTACTCCTCGCTCGCGCTCTGTTCGTTCAGCTTCTGGGATGCAGCTGCGCTGTGTCACTTCACACATGGCTTGGACAGTTGTCGCGCAATATATCTACAGCGAGCCGGGGATGGTAACTTATTTCCTTTCTGCTGTTTTGGCTAATGTTTGGCTCTGGGGTATTCTTTGTTGTCATTTGCAGCAGGTCTGTGGACGCCGGAGAAGGTCTCAGAGGTTGAGACCTCGGCCCGTGATCCTGAAAGTCCTGGTCTCTACTGTTGAGTTCCCCGTTCATACTGTTTATCTCTTTCATGCTCCTATGTTTTCCTATCGTGGATTTTGGAGGTTCAGACCTCGGCCTGCGATTCTGAAAGTCCTGGTCTCTACTGTTGAATTTCCCGTTCATACTGTTTATCTTTTTCATGCTCCTGTGTTTTCCTATCGGGGATTTTGGGTGTTTTCGCTTGTGGCTCACCTGGGTATCTCCGCTGTTAGGGATATCCCGCCCTCTGTGCCTCTGCACCACTCAGAGTTTCTGGGCCTGAATTCTTGGCTCCCTGGGCCTCTGGATTCGAGAAGCCACAGCTCTCTGTGCCGTTTCACTGTTCATTCCAGTTCAAAATGCCAAGAGAAAGGCTTCGCCTTAGTAGCCGCAGAGGAGAGTCTGGGGGAGGCACCAGAGGCAGAGCCAACCCGCAGCACTCCTCTAACTCCATGGATTCCTCTTCAGATGACTCTGATTCACAAAGCGCAAGGTGAGGCCGAGGGAGGGGTAGAGGGCGGGCTCGTGCTTCTGTCTACGAGCATAGCTCCCATCCCTCATCCCGGTTCTACTTCCCATGCTTACTGGATAATGCAACATATTATATCTCTGTTCGAATTGAGAAATGTGATCATGCAGTCCCTCCACAAGTCGCCGAGGAGCAAAGGCCTCCTACTCCAGTCCTGTGTCAACAAGCTCAGCCTGCGGAAACCTCGGGTGCGGTGGCGGGTCCGAGTGAGCCAGCCAAAAACGATGTGCCTTACACGGATTCAAGCGAGTCGGATGAATATGGCTGTAGGGTGGTGGAAGAGCAGCCTTCCACCTCTGTGGATGACTGAGCCTGTCTCCAGAGCGTTTTTGGTGGTGGATATGGTGCTTTAATCTAGTTTGTCTGGTATCTCTTGTTCTCTGGCTTCTCAGTGAGATTTTCTTTGTAAAGTTGAAGCTATGCTCAGCTCTTTTCATGTTATACGCGGTTCTCAAGCGCGCCTCTATATGCGGCTATATTGTCATATGTAACAGTCTGGGGATATGGTTTTTGGGGTCTGTTACTGTAAGCATTGTCTGGGTCACTAGGATTATCTCTCAGCTGGTTAAGGTTTTTGGCAGTTTGCTGGTCTTCCAGTCTTGGTCGGTGACAAGTGTCTGTCTGGATATCCCGGTTATGTGTCTCACTGTGCTAAATCCATCTCCGAATGGTGAAATTTGAGGCCTACCTCGATGTAATTTTTTGTAGCCTTTTTGTATAATAATAGAAGTAGACTAATTTACAAAAAAAAAAATATGACCCCATTCCTCCCTTGATAGATCCAAGGTTAGTATGTTTGTCCCAATATAATAAATGTGTTTCTCTTGTATATTATTAAATTAAGTTGCTTCAATAATCATGTCCTTATTGTTAAGGGGAGATTGTCTTAAAGTAAGTGTTGTCATAAGAGTGTGATAGAAGTAACAATGGGAAACTATATCTATATATTTTTTTATACATGTGAAAAAGTAATCCCTAATTTACTTATGTCCATGGTAGTGAAAATCTATTTTTTATAGTGGTAGCTCAATTATTTTTCATGTCAGTATGAGTAGTGGTACCTTGTGCTCATTGTATTATGTTTAGTAGATATAGTAATAAATGGTGTAATTTAAAATTTTTAATTTAGGATACATTTACATCACAATGTGATAATCTATAATTGTACCAAAACTTAGGAGTGAAGACATGACAAGTAACTAGATGTATTCAATAAAATTTTAATGCTTATCATTGTGTCTTTGAATAATATTTATAGTGCTAGCTAAATTGGGTAGTATTGACTTACTTTTATGGTTCACATAGATATCATCATAACTCATTGGTTTTGATACTTGATTATTTGAAAATAAATGCTAGTTAAATTAGGTAGTATTGACTTAGTTTTCCAATGCTAGTTAAATTATTAACTTGGTTAATGCCTGAATTGAGGCTTCTGTGATCCATAACATTTATAAGAAGAAATTTCGGCGTAAATCACATGCATAAAATATTTGTCGACACGTTTTGAACTAGCTAGTGTGGTTCATCATCAGGACAAGTTGAGGAGTCAGATCATGGCTGCAAATTAAATAGGGAGAGCAGATCTTCCAAACGGCTAGGTTGAGTAGATTGACCAATAACGACTATAAAGAAAAACGGCTAGATGATATTATAATGTTAAGAAGTCAAACGGTGATAAAAATGATATTATAAATATAGTAATTAATATATTATATAATTCGAATGTAATATTTTTATTGTAGTCAAAAGGTAATAAAAACTACTATTATGATTATAGTTAAAAAAAAAAATAA
>APFE030186385.1:0-11412 GCA_000404065.3 Pinus taeda | reverse complement strand
TTCTGTAGATGTTTAGTTATTTATTTTAGAAAGACGAAGTGGCGCGGCCTATTTATTTTCCTTGCTATTCTCGTAACCATATTGTTAGCGAAATGGTGTGGCTTATTTAAACAAAAGAAAGGAAATCTAGCCTATCTATACCCTTACCTTACAGATAGGTATTCCTTTCCTTTTTTTTTTTGGGGGAGATAGGTTGTGGGAAGACCTGGGTTGATGCTTTCTGGAATAGAAGTGGGAAGACCGAGATTGCTGCTATCCTATGCTATGAATGAATTTGAGCATTATATATGTGTGTGTTAGTGGGGTTAATTAGATTATCGGGTTATTTTTCCAGAATGTTCGTTATCGTTATTCGGGTTATGGGGTTAATTAGATTATCGTTGGGTAGGGTTTTCAGTGAACGTATTCTAAACAGAGCGTACGATTTTGAACCTGGTTTTTTTCGGCCTGGGACAACAAGTACCAGATACCTTTTCATGGGTAGGAACCAGATGTATTTCATATGTAATTGTCTTTCCACTTAAACTGCTGTAGCTGCATATTTTGATATAGTTGACCAGTTTTGAGGAACAAAAGGGAAACCTTTTTGAAAGGGAGTTTCTGAATAAGGATCATTCACACAACACAAACATATAGCAAGGGCAGAAAGGGTAAAGGAGAAGCATATATGAACCATAAGCCATTTGTTATAAAAGTGATCACAGCAAGTATTTTTCATCATACTTCAAGCAGCGCAAGAAGGTTTTGTCTTCATACAGGTACATGGGCAAGGTATATACATGAAAAGAAAAATATTCCAAAACATTTTTGTCTAATCAAAGAAGGACAGTAGGCATAATTGATTTTGAATATCTTTGTGAAGATCAAAAGCAAAAAGGAGGAACTTTCTCTCCTTGTTTTTACCAGTCAATTTATAGAAGCATTTATGAGTTGTTAAAACCTCATCTCTGAAATGTGAAAGAGGTTTTTATCCCTAATATACTGAAGTACAAAAATCTCCTTCAGTTTCCTCAAATACATCATGAGCTGGGAGAAATGAATGATTAAACTTGCGCTACGAAACTGCTGTAGGTGCAAGTTTTTCACAGGCATATGTCTCTGTTTTACACCTATTTTTCAAAAGCACATTCTGGGAGTTAGGGATGGTGTTTCAAAAAACCAAGAGAGGTTTATGTTCAGCATGGACTAGTTCACAAAAGCCTCCTCCAGTTTTTTTAAATAAGGTTTTTGGGAGAAGTTATGAGCTCTGTCCCAAGACCCATTTTTCATCTAGAACAGAGCAAGGGACAGTCTCCTAGTTTCTAGGAACATCAAGGATCGATTTTGGACAGCTGGAGAAGTATTTTAAAAAACAAAGAGAGGTTTTTGTTCTATACATCCTGGAATACAAAAACCTCCCTCAGTTTCGAAAAATGTGTCATGGATGAGGAGATAAAGGTTCTGTCCCACATGCCATTTTCAGGGATCCTAAACCTAAAAACAGGGAAACATGTTCCCTAATTTCTAGGGTTTGTCTTCAACAGTCAGGTGACCACGTGGGAGGCTTCATCAAGTTCGACTTCGTGGAGTTTTAGGTGACAAATAATCTTTTAAATGTTTAGATAAGGTTGTTTTGATCATAATAAGGAGTTACACTCCTAGTTGTATTAGGTCTCTAGGACTCCTAGTTAGGTGTCATTTGCATTTAATAGTTAGTTTTAAGTATCAATAGGTGTCATAGTAGGATGAATTCGAATTCCCCTCATGCTTGAGGAGGAATTCAAGTTATGCAAAGAGCTCTATATATAGCTGAAGCGTCAATGTAATCATGGTTGGAAATTTTATGAAAAGACTGGTATTTGACTTATGTAAAACTCAGTTTCAATAATACAAGTTTGGCTTTACTTCTCAGGATTCATGAGGGATCTTTATGTTCAGAATATGTGATGTTTTTCTTTTCCTAATTATTGCAGTGGTATGGATGTATAATCACTTAGAATTCACTGAATGTGCTCTAACTTCCTGTATACATTTATAAACTGTGTGGTCCTATATGAGTTTATGTTTTGAATGTTTAAATGCTGAATGCCCTGACTTCTATGTAAGGTTGAGTTTATTGTGATATTGAGATGTTGTTGACTCCATAAGCCCAATGGATAGTAGTTAATGTGTTTCCACCATTCATATTTTTCATAGTTATTCTACAAGAGTTAGCCATCTTATCTATAATCAAAATCCTTAATCCATTCAGAGAGAGCCCTCTCTGGTTGAGGAGGCTAAGCCTCAGCCTAAAGTAGGTTTGAAATAGTTACTTGAAGTCTTCCTGGTCTTCAGCCTTCCAGGGTCTGATTTTGAGATAACAGGATACATAGGGGCAGAAGAGGTAAAAAGAAAGAGGGACAAAGGGAGGGGGGAGAGAGGGTTCGAGTAGGGGGGAGAAAGAGTGCATGGATGGAGGTAGAGAGGGTGTATAGAAAATAATGGAAGTGGAGAAAAAAGGGGTTGGTGGGGAAGGGAGAGAGAGAAATGGTATTGGATTGGAGAGGGAAAGGATAGAAATAAAGAATGGGGTGAATATATAGATAATATAGGAGAGGCGGAGATGGATATATGGAAATTGAGAGAGAGAGAGGGGAAGGGGTAGAAAGGGTGTGAGAGGGGAATGGGCATAAAAAGGGCGCGATGGAGGGAGAGATATAGGGAGAGAGGAGGGACAGAGAGGGACAGAGGAGGGAGGAGGAGAGGAAGAGGGGGAATGACAAAGCAAGAGAGAGAGGGAGAGAGAGTGTTTGGGTCCAACGCTAATCCCCTTATTTATGTAATAGGATCGAGTCATAGTTATAGTTAAGTAAATAATTAATAAAGCCCATATTAATAATTGTAAGTGGTTAACCCACATTTAATGAAGGGACAACAATTAGTTGCAAATGGGCCATGGTATTAAATAGATGGTATTAACAAGAACCATGGTATTGCCTCATGGTATTTCATGTATGAATCCTATATAAAGGATAGAGACTCCCCTCGAGGAGCATTGTGTATTAGTTTGTAATTGAGCTCAGCTCTATTGGAGGTTGCCCCCTCAAAGAGGCAAGTGGACATTTCTTTCTGAGTAATAAAATACTTGTTGTCATTTTTTATTGTTCTATGTTCTGGGTATATTTCTTCACATATTTGGTATTTTGGTATCGTCTTGCAGGTTAAGAGCATAACAAGTGGTATTAGAGCACTTTCTAGGGCCGGTGGGATCTCCAAATTTTAGCAAAAAAAAAAATTGGCTAGAGACATGTTTGAGGGTTTCTAAACCATGGGATTTTTCATTAAGTGCATAAACCTATGAATTTGGGGAGGCATGCACATAGGAAATACAAGATGTGGTCACGATTGTTGGATTCCCATGTAACCCCTGTGGGTACCCCTTTGAGTAATAGTGCATTAGACAAAATCGTGCACGGACTGTCTTCCAAGTACCCTCTAGGTATATTGGAAGTGCCCTATCTCCCTTGAAACCTTGCCATAGATAAACTGTTGGTCATCTTGCTACTATAGTACACCGAGAACAACACTCAGGGATATTAGTCATGCATATGATATGGTAGTTGGGTTGTACGGCTAAGGGTACAGTTGATGTTCCTTGTTTAGTGGCCTGAAAGAATGGGATGAGTAGTACTGTCAGAACCTTATGTATATTGCAATCTGTAGCACCTGACACTCTTGGAGACCATAGTTCCCTTCTCTATCATCTTTGCCAGATCAGATCTCGTATGTTTGGTTTTGTTGCAGCAGCAACAATTAGTTTCGCCGTTCAGATCTATCAGATCAACCATTTAGATCTATCACATCCATCAGATTCACCTTCCAGATCTAGCAGTTTAGGCTCTGTAGCCGTCGCAACAATCAGATCCACCATTCAGATCTGACTAATTGTGTGGGTTCCTATACCTGGGCATGATTTTCGCAAGACTTTAGGTAGCATTGAATTTTCTAGGATTTGGCCACTGTAGTATTCCTAAGCAAGGAGTAAATCTCTATTCGGAGTCAAAAAAAAAAAGGTCTGAGACCGCCCCAGACATTTATTGGAGACTTAGCCCATAAGAATCAGGTCGACGAGCTGTGCAAGGTGGTACCATTCAATTGTTAGTGCAAACAAATTTAGGGCGGTTCCAAATTTCAAGTACATCGGATTCATGCATGGTATGAACTAGAGCTCAAGCTATGGCCAATGAGAGGATTGACAACTTTGAATCACAATTGAAATATGTACTATTGCAGCTGAAGAAATTAAATGAAACACTCTCAAAGGACAAGATGGAGGAACATGCGGAGGCATATATTGGCAATGAAAACATTGAGGGCGAGTCTAGTCAATCTCTTCACCTCTTTGGCACCCAACAACAATCCTAGCCATGACCACCCAAGCTGGACATGTATAAATTTGATGGCTCTCACCCAGCCACATGGATAGCACAAATGGAGGAATATTTCACACTTACTCACATCATGGATGACGCGACCCAGTTTAGTGTGGGTAACATGTACTTGGACAATGAAAGATGGCAATGGTGGCAATGGCATCAACATTTCTATGGAAAGCCCTTGACTTGGCAGACATTCAAAAAATCTCTTACAGATCGCTTTGACCATGAATCTAACTTTTTGGGTCATCTCACTAAGCTCCGATAGACAGGGATAGTGAATGAATATATTACAGTCTTTCAAGCCTTAGCCTTCTGCACAGGAGGTCTACACGATTAATTGTACTTGGAATGTTTTGTCAGTGGTCTCAAAGAAGCCATATAAGCCCAAGTATGACTGCAACACCCTATCTCATGGCTGGATGCTGGCAGGATAGCTCATGAAGTAGAATGTGCATTAGAAGCCCAGTCCAATCGCCCAAATTTCATAGCCAAGGGTCGCCCCACCCAGGCTGAAAGCACTACCCAAACACTCAAGGTTCAAAAGGTGTCACCAGCAAAAATGGCGAAAAGAAGAAAGCAAGGATTGTGTTACTACTGTGATGAAAAATACTCCCCCAGGCATAAATGCAAGAAGCCCAAATTCTTTCAAATTGATGCTACTCATCACATTTCATCAGAGGAAGCCCCACCACTCGAGGAACCAAAGGAGGAAGAAGGGGACAACCAATAGGACAATGTATCTGAAGAACCAGTTATCTCGTTGCATGCTTTGGCCAGGATTTCTTCTCCCCAAACTCTCAAAATTAGAGGTTTTATTAAGCATCGCCTAGTAGTAGTCTTGATTTAGAGTAGCAGTACACACAACTTTATCCATCAAAGAGTCACAGAAGAAGTGCATTGTTTTTTTTTAGCAGTTTTTAACTTCCACGTCCAAATTGCTAATGGGGGGACAATGAAATGTGAAGGCCGCTGTGAAAATGTCAAACTTCAAACGGGGGATTGTCAATTAACAACCCACATGTTTTCCATACACATGGGAGGGTGCGACATTGTCTTAGCTACTGAATGGCTTCGCACACTAGGCCTAATCACAATGGATTTCCAGGAGTTATATATGAGATTTAAGCAGAACAACCACACACATACCCTCTGCGGACTCCAGGCGGGAGATCCCTCTATCATCAGCTCACATCAGATGGAAAAATTGTTAAAAAACGGCCACCATGGAGTTATAGCCCAATTTAATGCCATCCAGGAATTCGAACCCAATTCTCTTCATATTCATCCTGAGATGCAACAGATCTTAAACGACCACGTGCCAGTCTTTTACAAGCCTCATGAGCTTCCACCCTCGAGAGGGGAAGACGATCATAGCGTTACTTTGGTCCCAGGGGCCCAACCACCAAATGTGCACCCATATAGATATCCATTTGCCTAAAAGAATGAAATTGAAAAAATCATCAAGGAACTCTTGGAAGTAGGTGCCGTTCATCCCAACATTAGTCCTTATTCATAGCCGATGGTCATGGTGCTCAAGAAAGATGGGGAATGGTGTATGTGTCTAGACTTTAGGGCCCTCAATAAGTTGACATTCAAAGATAAATTTCCCATCCTGATTGTTGATGATTTGCTGGATGAACTAAGTGGGGCTCAATTCTTTACTAAGCTCAACCTTCGCTTGGGCTATCACCACATTTGCATGAAAGTAGTAGACATTCCAAAGACTACTTTCCGAACTCATGAAGGCCATTATGAGTTCTTGGTCATGCCATTTAGTCTTTGTAATGCCCTATCCACTTTTTAGAGCCTTATTAACCACCTGCTCAAACCATATCTCAGAAAATTTGTCCTTGTTTTCTTTGATGAGATCGTCATCCATAGTCGCACCTCAGCCACACATCTTCAGCATGTAGATCTACTCTTGCAATTGCTCCGCAAGCATAAATTATTTGTCAAGATGTCGAAGTGCTCTTTTGGCATGGAATAATTTGAGTATTTGGGCCACATTGTGGGGCGTGAAGGTGTCGCGGTGGACCCCAAAAAGATCTAGACATCGCAAGATTGGCGTCAACCAAAGACCTTGAAGAGCTTGAGAGGATTTTGGGGTCTCATAGGCTACTATCGCAAATTTGTATGCAATTATGGTCGCGTTGCTAGGTCCCTCACTCTACTCCTCAAGAAAAATTCATTCCTCTGGAATGATGAAGCATAATAGGCTTTTATAGCTCTCAAACATGCCATGTGTTCCACTCCAGTCTCAGCATTATCCGATTTCACCAAATATTTTTTCGTTGAATGTGATGCTTCTGGTATGGGTATTGGGGTGGTCTTAATGGAGGAAGGTCGACCCTTGGCCTTCAAGAGCCAACAACTAAGTGGGAATAATCTACGACAATCTACCTATGAGAAGGAGATGATGGCCATATTATATGAGGTAGATACCTGGCGACCATACATATTGGGGCGACGTTTCCATATCTACAAAGACCATCAAAGCCTTAAATATTTTTTGGAGCAACACCTATACTCTCCACAACAAAATAAATGGCTCGCCAAAATGCTGGGATATGATTATGAGATGATTTACAAGAAAGGGCGTGAAAATATTTTAGTAGATGCGTTATCCCGTGAATTTGAGGAGGAAAGTACCCTACTCGAAATTTCCCTTCCCATGCCAGAATGGATTGAAGAGGCTCACAAGGAATGGTTTTCACATCCCTGGCTCTCCCAACTCATTAATCAACTGTAACCAGATCCAAATTCCACAGCGGGCTACTCGTGGCAGGACGAGATTCTTCGCTACAAGGACAGAGTCGTAATATCACCAACATCCACCCTCAAAAGCTGCATTTTGGTGGAGTTTCACTCATCTCGCACTGTAAGACATTCAGGCTTTTAGAAGACATATGCTCGCACTCGATGATAATTTTTCTGGAGAGGCATGAAAAAGGACAATCTTACTTTTGTAGATGAATGTGACGTCTGACTATGCCACAAAGAAGAAACAATCAAATCCCCAGGTACATTATAGCCCTTGCCCATCCTTGCCTCAATCTGGATGGAGGTTTCTATGGATTTCATTTTGGGTCTTCCAAAGTCAGGAAAGAAGTCAGTCATCATGTTGGTTGTGGACAGACTTTCTAAGTATCCTCATTTTTGCACCCTACCCAACCATTTTACACCGGCTTTGGTCGCTCAATATTTCATGGATCAGATCTTCAAATTGTATGGCATGCCCACTTCCATTGTGTTTGATCATGACCCAGTCTTTATCAGTAACTTTTGGTAGGAACTCTTTAGGCTACAAAGTACCCAACTATAACTCAGTACTTTCTATCATCCACAAACTGACAGTCAAACTGAAGCAGCCAACAAATGTCTTGAGACCTACCTTAGGTGTTTCACTTCAGAAAAGAAACATCTCTGGGTACAATGGTTACCACTAGACGAATGGGGACATAATATCAACTATCTGCCACCAACAAAATGACTCTATATGAAGCATTTTATGGTCAACTCCCTCCTTCCCCTACTTCTTATATCAAGGGATGCTAGAAGGTACAAGTAGTGGGTCAACTCCTACAGAACCACACAACCATGCTGGCCCACCTTAGAGAGAATCTTCATCAAGCCCAAAACTGCATGAAGAAATAGGCAGATAAACATCACTTAGAATGCCAATTTCTTCAAGGGGATTAGGTATTTTTGAGGTTGCAACCATATAAGAAGACATCACTCAAAGACAAGGTTTGTCAGAAATTATCTCCAAAATTCTATAGATCGTATTAAGTACTTCAACACATTAGAGAAGTTTTCTGCAAGCTAGCTTTGCCACCCACTGCAAAAATCCATCCAGTCTTCCATGTCTCATGCCTCAAGAAAGTGATTTGGAACCATTGAAGAATTCAAACCAGTCTACCTGAAGTGGAAGAAGAAGGGTCAATCTGTCTCCAACCTGAACAGCTTCTTAACACATGAGAGTGACACCTGTGTGGCCACACGATCAGGTAAGTCCTCGTCAAGTGGAAAGACACCACTCCAGAAGATGCAACCTGGGAACCAAATACTATCCTTCAGCAATTTCTACAGCTTCAACCTCAAAGACAAGGCTATTATTATGGGGGAGGGCATGTTAGGGTCCCACCCTAACCCCCTTATTTATGTAATAGGATCGCGTCATAGTTATAGTTAAGTAAAGAGTAATTAAATTCCATATTAATAATTGTAAGTTTCTAAGCCACATTTAATGAAGGGACCACAGTTAATTGCAAATGGGCCATGCTATTAGATAGATGGTATTAATAAGAACCATGGTATTGCCCCACGGTATTGCATGTATGAATCCTATATAAAGGATAGAGACTCCCCTCGAGGAGCATCATGTCTTATTTTGTAATTGAGCTCAACTCTATTGGAGGTTGCCCCCTTGAAGATGCAAGTGAACATTGCTTTTGGAATAATAAAATACTTGCTGTTATTTCTTATTGTTCTATGTTCTAGGTATATTTATTTGCATATTTGGTATTCTGGTATTGTCTTGCAGGTTAAGAGCATAACAGAGAGGGAGAGTGAAAGAGACAGAGAAAGAGGAGGGGAGGAATGGAGAGAGACAGAGGGAGAAAACACAAGAGAGGAGCCAGGGGGACAAAGGGGGGAGAGGTATAAAAGGAGATGTAGGGAGAGGTAGAGGGAGTTAGAGGGATTGGGATTGGGGAGGGGAAGAGAGAAATAGATACAGGGATGGAGGGTGTGAATAGGTTAGGGAGAGGTAGGGAGAGTGGGAAAGGAGAGAGGTTGAGAGGGCGATATTGAGAAAAGGGAGAAGTGGAGCAAGGGAGAGAGAGAGGGGAGGGAAAGGGAGGATGGAAGGGAGGGCGGAGGAAATGTAGTTGGAGAGAGAAAGAGAGAGTGAAAGAGAGAAAAAGAGGTTGGGGAGGAGGAGTGTGAGAGGTGGAGGAATGTAATATAATCAAGTGATAGGGAGAGGGAGAAACATGTAGAGGAAGGGGTAGGGTGTATGTTATGATATAGAGGGGGAGGTGGCGGTGGGAAGGAGATGGGAGATTTATGGGAATAGAGAGAGGGGCAGAGAGAGAGCATAATGGGGAGAGCGAGATAATGGG
This sequence comes from Pinus taeda, assembly GCA_000404065.3. Taxonomy (NCBI): domain Eukaryota; kingdom Viridiplantae; phylum Streptophyta; class Pinopsida; order Pinales; family Pinaceae; genus Pinus; species Pinus taeda. Next base: position 1,892 of record APFE030186385.1, on the reverse strand, counting down.
AAGTGGGAAGGAGGGGAAGGGTATATGGGAAGAGAGAGGGGGGAGTGAGAGAGAGTAAAGGGGAGAGTGAGAGAATGTGAGGGGGTAAAAAGAGATAGAGAGGGAGAGAGAGTGAGGGAGAGAGGGAGAGAGAGGTAGAGGGAGTTGGAGGAGGGAGATATATAGTGGGATTGATAGAAGGATAGAGGGAGGGAATGGAGGAGGGGAGTGGTGTGAGAGAGAGAGTAGTAGTGGTGGAGAGAGAGGGAGAGTGAGAGTGGGTTTTGGTGAGGGGACAAGACTAGGAGAGAGAGATAGGGAGAGATAGAGAGATAAAGGAGAGGAGAGACAATGAGAGAGAGGGACAGAGGGATAAATAGATAGAGGGTCAGAGAGAGCTAGTTTGAGTGGAATAGAGGGAGAGAGGAATGGGGAGAGAGAGAGAGAGAGAACGGGGGGGGAAGGGATAGGGAATGGGAGAGAGAGAGAGTGGACAAGGGAGGCAGAGTGAGTGAGAGGGAGAGAGACACAAATAGAGGGAGAAGGAGATGGGGAGGTGGTGGGAGAGGGATAGATGGAGGGAGGATGGGAGTGGGAGTGTTGGATGGTAAGAGAGGGGTAGTGGCAGAGACGTAGAGGGGGAGACAAAGTAGAGGAGGGACATGAACAGGGTGCGGGAGAGAGAGAAGGCGAGAGGAATACATGGGTAGGAAATAGAGAGAGAGTGAATTAGAGAGAGTGACACAACGAGATAAAGATAGAGGATGTGTGAGAGAGAGAGTGAAGGAGAGATGGTGGGAGGGGGAGGTGAAGAGAGAGAGGGAGGTGGCAAGGAGAGAGAGTGAGAGACAGAAACCAAGGGTGGGGAATGAGGGAGGGAGAGTGATAAAAGGAATATGGGAGAATGGGAGAGGTGTGGGGCATAGGGATAGAGAGAATGTGGAGAGAGAGAGTGTGTAAGGGTGGGAGAGAGAGTGAGAAAAGGGGAATGAGGACAGGGAAAGGGGAATGCGAATGAGAGAGAGTGAGAAAAGGGGAATGAGGACAGGGAAAGGGGAATGACAATTTCATCGAATTAAATTAATATGTGAAATAATATTGTTACTAAACAAATAAATAAAACTTTGATTTACCATAGCAAACTCCTAATCTTGGATAACGATGTATGGTGGAAGCATGTATCCCATACAACTTAAAACTCCTCTCTCTTATGATGGGTCTTTATACATGATACACAATTATCCCTTCCCATAATCCTTCAATTCATCTACCAATGGTTGTAAGAAAACATCCATATTATTCACGTGTCTTCTACCAGGACTTTGAGAGCCAACATAAGATGTTCATTCTTCACCAAAAATAATGGGGGGATATTATTATTGATCACTACTACAGGGAAAACAAAATAGTTTGTGTTTTTGAGGGAATATGGGTTGACACTATCCATGTATATACTAAGTCGCAGACTTCATACTTCATCCTTTAATTTTTCAGGACATGTATCCTCTATATGCTTCATGGCTATTGAAGCTATTTGAATTTGCATAACTCCTAACTCACTTCTATGTGAGGCATGTGATCCCTACAACATAGATAATTCTTTGCAATGAAAGAGTCTTTCAATCCTTGGGATTATAATAATATGCGTTAATATATATGAGGATGACCGTGTGATTGACGTGGTTTTTTAATTATGTTACCTATCACTCCCACATCTAAAACATATCTCTTTACCTACATATTCTCCTCTATATAGAATATAATCATTCAAACATGCATCATATGGTATGTACTCAACGCCCAACATTTTCAAGTACTTTGCCTCTTTGCAACTACTTGACAAGATATTATTGCTTAGAAGAACTTTATCTTTAAGTATCATGTAGTTGCTGGGGAATATAATTGTATAATGT
>APFE030186377.1:0-12647 GCA_000404065.3 Pinus taeda | reverse complement strand
ATTAAGAAAAAGGTTGGATTTCAAAAGTTAATTTACTTGATTAATAAAATATTTAATAATACTTAAGTATATAAACATATTATAGTTAAGATTAAAATACTTATAATTGAATATATAAGCATCCAATAATAACATTGAATATATGACAATGTTATTATGTATTTTTTTAATCAATTAATTTTATTTAATATTATGTTTCAACGTAAATTTGTATTTCAGATGAATAATATTTTAGTTTTCAAAATATTAAGAGACGTGTTTATTTTAGAATAGAGTTTTGAAAATCTTAAATTAATTATTAAGAATTGAAAAGTAGATGATTGGAATTTGAATATTTATATAAAAATTGAAAGTTGATATTCATTTCCAAAACAATTGTCTTGTCTTTTTTGTCTTTTATAATTAAATTGATTGATTAAAAAAAATGTCATGTCAACAACTATCATACGAAGAGAGTTTGGCTTTTCTAGGCTCATGATAATAATAAGCCATGATGTCTAGCCATGATGTTGTAGCAGACCTATTTATCCATTAGGAATCACCATATTAAAATGGAAATAAATCTCTATAGTTAAAAATCTTGTTTCATCATTTTTTTAAATTCATATATGTTTAACTTATATATTGGTTTCTTTTTAACTAACAAAAATGAGAGAGATGTAATATAATGTTTAACATTTTGATAAAGTCAAATTACACAAAATAAAATATAAGTTAAATTAAATAAATAAAATTAGGTCAAAAGATTAATATAATGTAATGTAAACATTTTAACTCGTCAAAAATAAATAAAAATAACCTTATAAAAATTAAAAAAAAATGAGAAAAAAAAGATCTAAAGTATTCATATGGAATATAACATATTTAAAAAGGAAAATTAAAGTAGCCTAGATCCATTATAAGTAGTAATCTACCAAAAAGAAAAAGGACAGGGACCAAATATCTTAATAAATATCTTAATATATAGTTAGAAGTACTCACACTTCCAGGGAGAGGATATCCAACTTCCATTAGAATGAACTTGCATATACCTTTAAAGCATTTAAGTGTATTTACTCTTATGGAAGTGACTTGTTATTTCTCTTGACCCTTTTTTCTTATTCCTCTCATAACGAACGTGTTCCTTACTATGTCCATAACGTATTCATATATTATGTGGAAGAATTCAACTATAACAGTTTACCGTCTATCAACCACCCATCTCCTACAGTCATCGTGTTAGGTCTTTGATTCAGGTCTTCACATTCTTCACTATTATTGTTTAAATATTATTGTGCTATGTAATATATTTATATAAAGTTATTTTTGGTTTGAATTTATTAAATATGTTAATTTTTTTATTATGGTTTCTATTATATATATTATTTGGTTTCTCAAAATGTTGTTATGTTTTATTAATCAATTTAATTTTATTTAATATTATGTGTAAACATAAATTTGTATTAAGGATTGGATTATTGTTTCTTTTAATATTGTTGTGTATTTTTAATATATATATAATTATATTAATAGAAGTGTTTATTTTGGAATAGAATTTTAGACATGTTTATTTTGGAATATTTTTGAAATAGAATTTTGAGAAACTCAAATTAATTATTAATAATTGTTTAGAGGATTGTAATTTAATATTTACATAAATGAAAAGTTGATATTTATCTTTAAAGAGGAAGTCTTGTCTTTTTTGTCTTTTTCATTAAATTAATTGATTAAAAAAAATATCATGTAAACAACTATAATATGAACTGAGTTTTGGTTTTATGGGCTCATGGTAATGATAAGTCACCATATCTAGCCATGATGATGCAAAACTTTATTAGGAATCTCCCTCTTAAAGTGAAGATAAATCTCTATAGTGAAGAATCTTATTTCATGCTTTTTTTAAATACATATATGTTTAACTTATTTATCTAGTATGAGATAGATGTTTAACATTTTGACAGAGTCAAATTACGTAAAAATAAAAATTAAATTAAATAAATGAATTCAAGTAAAAGGATTAGTATAGTGTAATGTAGACATTTTAATGGGGCCAAAATAAAATAACAATAAAAATAAAAATGGCCCATGGTATTCATGTTCAATATAACTTATTTCAAGGAGTAAATTAAACCAGCTTAGATGCATGATAACTCGTCATCTACCATGTGATGAGAGAGATACAATCTCTTGATATGTAAACCTCTTTCAGAGTGAAAATAGACTTTATCATTTTCGACACTTGGTAGATCCGGAGTTAAGATGGATCTAGGTTGGTTTAGTTAGTTTTTATTAACTATGCTACCTTGTTGTAAGAGGTGCTCTCAAGCTCAATATGGCAAAGCTGTTGTAATCTAACCTAATGTAATGTACCACAAACATGTTTAAAGTAAAATAATGTAAATATTTTACTTTCATCAAAATAAGATAAAATTAAAATTAAAATACCCTATATAAAAAAGAAAAGCACCGAGGGTAATGAATCATACTATAGACATATGATATTAGTGTGGAATATTGCCTTAGTATTGACATATGATATTAATGTGTAGTATAGCCTATTTAAACCAAGTTGTCTTTAGCGAGACTTTTTGTAAGCTTTTCCCTTGGGTTTTTCCGGTCTAATTTCTCAATAATGTGGCAGTAGTTTATTGAAATCACAAGCTAGATTTTTCAAGGTGTTGAATCCATTTATGCACCCAAAAAACAGTTTAAATAACACAAATCAAGATTTCACCTCAAAATTTTGAATTAAATACCGAAAAGTCCAAAAAATCACATTAAAAAGACAAAATTATCATCCTAAATCTGTATAACACTTTGTAACATCAATCTAACTCCTTAAAAAATATTATTTACATGCAATAGATCACTCAAATTTTTTTAATTCGTAGATTCCTTTAACATGACCAGATATTAAATTATTGGTACTTCGTTGTATCATGTGATAGGCATGAGTACTGTACTTCAACATTGTTAATCGAGGAGTTTGATCCTATTCATTATGTTCAGATGAATGTTTCCCGACTCCACATACGTCATACCAACTATGTATCGTGTGAAGGTATCTTGTTAACGTGTTATTATATGCTTCAAAACTGTAGACCTATTCGTATTACAACTTGTGTTATTTTTCATTGGAACTGGAGTTATAATCCACCGATACCTACCATTTTAACATTATTAAACTCCTTGTCATTGTCATGGGCTCTTCAGTGGATACGTGGCACAATACCATCCATAGATATGCCAGTTCCTCGAGGCTGAGGCATCACTAGCCTTGAGTTGGACATTGTTGGAATTCCATTATGGTTTTCTTTTCGTTGGTCGAGCCGTAATATCTTGGTATCACTTACTAAACAAAATTACCTAGGGTTTCAACGAGATTCTTTCCTTTTAATTTTTTGTTAAATGGTTGTCGATGATGTGATTTTCTCTTGTCAATACGGTGCATGAGAAATTTAAATACTTTCTTTGTTACGTGTTATTAAAGTACTTTGTTATTAAGGTACTGTATTTTTCTTGATGGAAGGTCGTAGATTTTATTATATCCTCTTAGGTTACCCTTTTACTATAATACAAGTTTTAGAACTATTATTATAATACAAGTTTTAGACCTAGGATTTCTTACACTAGAAATGGCTTAACTTTAATGGCTAGTCTCGGTCATAAAATTCACTACATTTTAACTTCTTTAGAGAGTGAATTGGGTTACATTTGCGGTAGAGTCATAGTTAGTTAAAGAGTCAATAAAGCCTGCATTAATAATTGTAAGTTGTTGATCAACATTATAGAAAAGGGACCATCATTAGTTGTAAACTTGGCATAGTTAATAAAGTTGTTAACCTGTGTTAAACAAGGGACCACTAGTAGTTAGGATTTTGGATGTCATTAAGGTATAAATAATCTTAGTTATCGAGGGAAAAATCATGGAGTCTTATTGTAATTGAGCTATGTTCTCTTGGAGGTTGCCCCTTCAAAGAGGCAAGTGACACTACTACACCAAGGCCACTTTTAAGACATTTTTTAAGACAAAAGATTTAAGACATTTTTTTAAGACAAAAGAAATCTTTTGTCTTAAAAAATCACTTTTTATTTTAATTATTTTACATTAAAATTTAATATCAATTGAATTGTCTTAAATATAAACTTTAAGACAAAAACAATTTGAGACAAAAAATGTTTTAAGGAAAAACTTTATATTTAAGACAAAAATAGTTTAAGACAAAAGCGCTTTGAGACAAAAATATTTTAAGAAAAAACTTTATATTTAAGACAAAATTAATTTAAGACGAAAATATTTTGAGACAAAACTTTATATTTAAGACAAAAGTAGTTTGACACAAACATTTAAAGACAAAACTTTATATTTAAGATAAAAACAATTTAAGACAAAATTATTTTAAGACAAAACTTTATATTTAAGACAAAAACAGTTTGAGACAAAAATATTTTAAGACAAAAATTTATATTTAAGACAATGGTCACTTTAGATCAAACCTATTTAAGACACTTAACGATTAAGACACAAACATATAAATTTAAAACAAGCATATCTAACAACTGCAAAATTGGCTCTAACAGTGCGCCCTAAGTCCCCCATCTTGCAGGCATCTACTATCTTGCGCCCATGTTCAGGTTGTTATTTTACTTACCATTCATGTTATCTTATATAAAGACAACGATTTTTTGGGCTCTTTGTTTTGTGGGGGTAGTCAACTAAGAAGAACGCGACAACTTTTACTGACAAGATTTACTGAAAACCAATTCCTCTTTTGTCCCTTTCATATCTACTGATGTGATTAGAGACAACTTGTCTATCTTTGCATTCATCACTGCTACACAGAGGGGGATTTTAAGACAAATTTTTAAGAGAAAAGAAATATTTTGTCTTCAAATTTTCAATACGAGGCACTAGTAAAAAAAGGTTAAGGTAAAGGATTAGGGGTCTGCCTTTACGTTGTTGATGGGTTCTTCAGGAAATGGAGTGATGGAGGTCAAAAAAAGCTAATGGGATTTAGGGTGATGGGGGCTGACAACAGAGTTCTGCTTCATGAGAGGAGTGATGGAGGAACTTTTGCTGAACATGGTTAAGAAATATCATAGTCAGAGTACTTTTCAGAGTCTCCATCAATTTTGTTTTAATATTTGTTTCTTGAGTATTTCATTTATTTTGAATGCTACTTCTATTTGTTGGTTGCTATTATAAGCACATTATTGTGCTAGAACTCTTGACTGTCATCGAAAACATGGATTAGATTCACCTAAAGGATTGTTGAAAAATGCAGCAATAAATTCTTAATTTGATTTTTCATTCATTAAATTGAGAAAAAATGAATTTCCACATCAACTTACAACTTGGATGCAATTAACTTGTGTGACATGCCTTGTGTCACCCACTTTACTTAGTAAATTCAAGTTGGAGGAGTTATAGTTTAGTTAAGTATTGGTGATTGCTAATTTGTATCAATAAAACTCAGTTATCTCGAGTTGTATTCAAGTAAACTAGTTATAATTGTTTGAGGAACTCGTGGAAGGTCAGTTGTGTAGTGGGACTTTAGTCAAACTCACTGATCATCTAGTTAACTGATCAATCATCCTAAAATAACTAGTGCATGAAAAGAATTTGAGTTCCTTGGTTGTGGTGGAGATTCCAAGGTAGTGTAACATCAGTTGTAGACTAGTCTTGAGTGTACAAGTGTTGCATGCAATCAGATGATCAACCTTGGGAATTGAGCAATCCATTTTGGAAAATTTCCTAAATAATAGGGGAATAATTTCTCGATGAATTGCGCAAGGAGATAGGGGCCGAAGAAAAGGCATAAATTGATAAAGCCTGGGTCAGAGCTTCTCAAGGAGTAGAGAGAGAGGTTATTCACTACCAAGTTGTGCTAGTTGAGCAAAGCAATTGTAATACATCTATGTTCATCATATTAATGCAAGCATACATTAGGGTTTTTACCAGATTCCTTTCCCCAAGAAAGATATAGTGTGCATGTTTGTTATTTGTTGTTGCATGTCTGAAATTTTTGTTCTAAGTTGGGAATTAACTTCCATAGGGTAGTAGACTAGGTTTTTGTCTTGTAATTTTGATTAAAACTTCATGAGAAGTTGAAAATCTACACCATAATTTCTACATGGCATTAGAGAAAGATTCACATTAGAGCAGGATTTTGAAATTTGTTTCTCAAGAGGTTCAAAGTTGCAGTTTAGTGTAGCAGGATCTCTTCAGAGCTGAGAGGATTACCTTCAATGAGTTGAGGCTAGATTATGCCTTGGAATGCAACTGTAATTTCATCCCATGGAAGAATCACATGGAGGATGTATACATTGAGGGAGATGTTGCAAAACTAGTGAAATATGATGCCGAAAACCTTGCTTAGTGGAATAAAGATGTAACCAAGGCGAGGAGAATAATATTAGAGGGAGTATGGGCGAGACATATTGGAGGGAGTAAGAGACCACATTGTCACCAATCTCCATGGGAAATAAAATACTTATGCAATGTGGCAGACAATGACAAATCTACTCCAGAATAGTAGTGACCATAGGAAGGTGCGGCTGAAGGATAAACTTTGAAATATCAAGTTGTAGAAAAATGACACTATCCCGCAGTATCTGAGTGGGTTCACACAAGTTAGTTATGAGCTTGCAATAGTTGGTGTTATTGTTTCAAAGGATGACTTGGTAAGCCTATCCCTTCTAGGCCTTCCCAAGAGCTGGTATAATTATCAAGATTCAGTGAATGGAAGGGAGAAACTATCAAATTGGGAACACTTATGGTCTGATTTGGTATAGTAAGAAATAACGTGGAATACTAGAGATGGGACCTCATCCAAGGGTGAGGATAAAGAAAACTTTGGATTGGCTTGAAAGGGAAAGAAGGGAAAAGGGAATAAATCTCAAACCAAACTAGAATCCAGTCAAGGGGGGAAGAGGAAAGATCTGTCAAAAATTAAATGGTTCCATTGCCATGAAGGCACTATGCCATGAAGTGTCCACACAAAAATGCAAGGAGGAAGACCTTAGGAGGAGCAACATGTTAAACCTTGGCTTCATAGTTCAATCTTGACTTAACCCTTATCGTATACATGTCCAACACAATGATGGGGAGCGTGTGTTACTTGGACTCAAGTACATCGTTCCACATGACAAGGTGTAAATATTTTTTCAGTGACTTGGAGGAGAAAGATATCTAGATGCACATTAAGCTAGGGGATGAAAAAAGGTACAATGTGTCTCATATTGGTACAGTCATCTTTCAGATAGAGTCAGGCTCCCCTCTTAAGCACAAGGATGTCATGTTTGTTCTAGGCCTAAATAAAAATCTCATCTTTGTTGCAGTTTTGGAAGACCATGGTTGTGAAGTGATACTCATTAAAGGAAAAGCATTCCTTAGACACATAGCCATGGGATAGGTGAAGCATATCGAGGTTTATGTTAAGAAACTGTATAAGCTAGATGTGGAAGACTGTGTTGCATTAAGCACTAAGGTGAAGAAAGTGCAGGTCGATATGTCGATGAACTTTGGCACAAAATACTTGGAGATTTGCATCATCGTACCTCGAATATTATACAACAAATAACCATTGGCCTCAATAAAGGATCACTTAAGCAGTAGGATGTATGAAAAGGATGTATGTTGTAGAAGTACATAAAATATACCTATGACCGGGACAACAAAGCACATGCAGTCCTAGAAAGGATCCACTATCATGTTTATCGACCTTTCTTGACAACATCCACTATCAGACACAAATATTTTGTCATTTTTATTGATGACTTCTCACAAAAGTGTTGGATCTTCTTCATGTGGAAGAAAGATAAGACATTCTCCATGTTCGTAGAATTCAAGACACTAGTTGAAAAAGAAGCTAGCAAGAAAGTGAAGCCTCCATTGTAGTGGCTGCAACAACCTCCAAAAGTTTGGCCTGCACTTAAAATTCAGAGCCTACTATGGATATTTTGATCGATCGTTCCTTAGTCACTTGTTGGTTAGTTCATGATCTCAAGCTCCCCTTTTCGAGCTTAAGAGTCATTCATGCTTTTATATTTACATAGAATGTATTATCTTTTGGCATGGGGGTTATTGCTTGTCATGCAAAGGGAGGTTTGGTTTTCTTCAAGGGAGAATCTTTATGAGAATGGGTTATCCTTGCCACATAGACATGTTTCACACTCATTTCACACACTCCTACACAAGTGTTGCCTTTATCCTCCTAAAGTCTATCATCGGAGCCGCACTTGTCGTAAGCAGACACAAAGGTTCTTGCATTAAGGGAAGTATGTGTTATATGTTGTAGATGGTCTATGTTGTATCCTTAGTTTTCAAGTGTGTGATCGTAGTCAATTTTTATCATTGTTCACATTAGCGCCATTGATCCCACACTTATCCAAATTTTAGAGTTTCCTTAGAAACCTATCCTCATCCAACTTTCCTTAACTACGTACTTGACATATGTAACCCTCAAGATTTTACCTTGCCTGTTGGAACTGTGCAATGCATAGAAATCCCAAATTCCCTTAACATTCAAAACTACATAGTGGTTTCGTCTAATCTCCTTCCCTCCACTGGAACCCACTATCTCCAGAAACTGTGTAGTTTTGTCCCTTGACTACCCTGTCTAGCTTGTATCTTGAAACTGTGTAGATGTGTCCTTGCAGGGCCTCATATTATAGTAGTGCCTTGCATCCTAAAACTGTGTAAATGTGTCCTCCCAGGGCCTCATCCCACAATAGTCACTGCCTGCTGAAACTACACAATTATGTGTCTCAGGGGCCATGAAGAAGTATTACATGATAGATGACTCTCAAGGAGATGAGGAGAAAAATAAGAAGAACAAGAAACCCAAGGTATGATAGAATATCAGTACCACATGAAGGCTCCATCTGATGTATAACCCTTTGGAGGCTACGTATGGGAAACAAAGCACATGTTTTGAAATACAGCTCTTTGTGTAGCTTAAAAAACTGCTTATCATTGTTGTATCATTCTATCTTCAATGACATGCATGGTTGGAAGAACTTAAATTCATTCCATGTGTTTCCTTTACATTTTCTTCTCCCTTTCACTGGTTTATTACATAGCTTAGAAGATGAAGAGTATTACATAGCTACAAAGGTTGTGACCAACATGATCTTATGACTAACCAGGCATGATGCAAGGCATCCTAAGTTGGATGAAATATGTTTGATCATATGTATATAGTCAGTACACACCTTTGCATTACTCCTTTACATTAATCCTTGTTTTGTATCTTGTATGTACCCTCACTCCTTGTTAGATTTGGCTACCTGTTGTCAGTAGTCTCTTAGCTGTTTCCTGACAAAGCAGGGCAAGGAATTTCCTTCAATCTAATTTCTTCAAGGATCTTCATAGAAAGTATAGAGCTAAGGGAAGGAGATGTGAAATCTCACTATCAAACTCTTTAAAATACTTTGTATGTTCAAATCTATCCAAATGATTAAGTTGCCTATTATGAAACTATCTCACACAAAGATAAAAAACATGGATGAACGCCTTAGAAAAAGTGTCTTCGAGGGGGAAACCTCCTTTACATTACACAAATGAACAATTCTTGGATGATACAAATGAAAAGATCTCCTTTCTATATATAGGAGTCTAAGGGGTCATAATATAATTAGAGTTGGCATAAAAATATAATGTAAAGGCATAATAATAACAATATTGGACTTCTATGGGGCACAATAGTAACAATATGGGCACTACATGGGTACATCAATATAATAAGGGGGTTATACTAATAAAAATAAGGGGTTACACTAGTAGTATAGGGGCCTAACATGCCCTTCTCCTTCAAAACGTGTTGTCCTCAACGCTTGAGTAGTTATTGATGCTTCTGTATAAAATTCTTGTCCTCCAATGTGGAATCTTCAGCGGGTAAGTTCTTCCACTTGTTGAGATACTCTGAAATTGATCGATTTCATAGCTGTTGGGTTCTTGCTTCTGTAACTGCTCCAGGTTCCAATATGGTTTTTCCTTCCTCTTCAATTTCTAGAAATATTGCTTGAATTGTGATCTTATGCAACTTTTGAATAAGTGGCCATACTTCTTCATCCTTCTTCCATTCATCCCTTGCTTCATTTATCCAATCTAGTTGGATACTAGAAATAGCGCAAAACAATGCTTCCACATCCTCATCCTTTCTTGAGAATGCATCTGCAACAAAATTTTGCTTTGATTTTCTATAGATGATGACAAAGTCATAACCCAACATATTTGTGACACATTCTTTTTGTTCTTCTAAAGATAATAGTTGTTCTAAAAAATATTTAAGACTATCATGATCCATTTTTACCTCGAAGTGTCTTCCCATTCGGTAAGGTCACCATTTCTTAAGTGCATGTAGTATTGCCAACATTTCCTTCTCATAAATAGCTTGCTTGAGATGTAGCAGTAAAAATATTCAATCACCTACATCAAAACATTTTTCACTACGATGTTGATCTACATGTTGTTTCGTTCGATTTTGCACCAAAGTGGTATTATCCTTTAAAAGTTGGAGAACTTGTTTTTGATGCTCGATGTGATATTTCACTGCTTGAACCTTTTTCTTCTTCATATGTCCTTCTATCTTTAGAGTTTGAGGAGTGGCAATTTCTTCCAATCCTTTACAAGATATGGTCGGATTCATTTCTTGATGCTCGATGTGATCTTTCACTTCTTGAACATTTTTCTTCTTGATATATCCTTCTATCTTGATAGTTTGAGGAGTGATAATTCCGACCAATGAATTACAAGATACATTTGGATTCATTTATTCCTTCTTGATGTGATGTTTCACTTCTTCCACCTTTTTCTTCTTGATATGTCCTATCTTGAGAGTTTGAGGAGTGGTAATTCTTGCCAATGCTTTGCAAGATATGGTCTTATTCATTTCATCTTTCTCTAGGGTTGGGTCCTGACATATATCCTCTTCTTTTGATTTTTCTTGATCCTTTTCTTCCTCCTCTTCATACTCTATGTAAAATAATTTCTTCTCAGCACACTTATGACCTTTCGTGCATTTGCGATCACAATTGTAGCAAAGTCCTTTTTCTTTTTTTTCTTCCAATTGTTGTGGTGTAACCCTTGTAGGTTGTGGAAGACTAGGAGAAACAACACTTCCATCTTTATAGTTGTGAGGGGTAGACTTCCTTGTTGCCATAATTTTAATTTCCACTATGTAACAAAGCCCTTTTACTCTTTCTAATTGTTGTGGTGTTGCTCTAAAGAAGGTGTTTCTCTTTGTATCCTCATAATGTGCTATCATTTCCTCCGTGAAAATTATCCACCTAACAAGTTGTTTACGAGAACAAAACCATTTATACCATAAAATTTATCTGGTTCTAAATATGAAGATGCAATACATACCTTTTGTAACAGTGGTACACCATGTAGATCAAAATATTGCTCCATCTGAAGTATCCAATTTATCGGATCCTTGCCATCAAACTTCCTCATATTTCCTTTTCTTGATCTTAGGAGCTTTATATTGAAATGAATATAACTCTGTAATTTCGATTCTTCCAATTCTAAAAATTGCAACCTACAGTAGCCCTTTACATCCTCTTTCCAATGCCACTAGTTTGATCAAATTTAGATTCTCCAAGAAAGAGTTATGAAAAATCTCCTAAGATGACCTGATTATATGCCTTTTCAAAAGATAGAAATTGTATGAAGTGCCACATGTCAGTGTTAACCCTAGGATCTGAAAAATATATATAGGAAACTGTAGTCTATTCTTTTCTGTAACTTTTTACGAAATTTCAATCTGACGCTTAAAACAAAAGTTATGACGATTTTCTCTAGGTCACTAATTTGGAATGTAGTTCAGGAGTCTGCAAAAAGACCAACTTCCTTAGATCATATCTCCAAAAATATAGCACGAAAAGCTATGAAATTCGGACCTCAGTTTTTTGCTTCTGAAATGTCGTAGAAAAAGAGTTATAGCAAAAATGCCACGATGACCAATTTGGAGCAGCGAAACCCTAGAATCCAAAGCTTTGATACCAAATGTTATGAAACCAGCTCACACAAAGATAGAAAATATAGATGAACGCCTTATAAATAAGCCTCTTCAAGGAGGAAACCTCCTTTTTTTTTCTGGCCAAAGACTAAACTAATTATATTAAAGAAACTGAAAAAATATTTACAAGAGGTTTTAACCTCTGAGAGTGAATGGGCAGCTCTCTTTCAAAGCTGTTCATAGAAACCCTGTTCCTCTGCTTGTAAGGGACAGAAGACAAAATGACATCTACAGTAAGAGTTTTTAAAGCAGAGAGAGTAGTCATAACAAACTTGGAATTCTCCAGGGGTACAAAACATATCAAAAGAAACAGAGACTGTGTGCAGCATTTCGGAGAGTACTGCCAACCTCGATACATGGTGCCGCTGTCGCTCAACGGATGAAGCCAAACCATAAGAACATAATCTAAACAACGCAGAGACATAGCAAAACAGCAAAAAACTCCTTACACCCGGAGCCGAAGGCTTACCCCCAGAACGACGGACATTACTTGAGATTCTTCTGACTGTGCTCAGCTTCTTTATCCGGATCACACTCCCATGTAACCTCCATCCCGTCCGGGATATCTTTGTAGGTTTTAACCCCATACAGAAATTACCTGCATATGAATTCTAAATCACAAGAAAATAAAAAATGCGAGAG